>JAXRKP010001325.1:5000-32500 GCA_037039925.1 Doris montereyensis | reverse complement strand
CCAACCAACCAACTTATCTAACAACCAAACAACCAACTTATCGAACAACCAAACCAACCAACTTATTGAACATCCAACCAACCAACTTATCTAACAACCAACCAACCAACTTATCTAACAACCAACCAACCAACTTATCTAACAACAAACAACCAACTTATCGAACAACCAAACAACCAACTTATCGAACAACCAACCAACCAACTCTAACTATCTAACAACCAACCAACCAACTTATTGAACATCCAACCAACCAACTTATCTAACAACCAACCAACCAACTTATCTAAACCAACCAACCAACTTATCAACAACCAACCAACCAACTTATAACATCCAACCAACCAACTTATCTAACAACCAACCAACCAACTTATCGAACAACCAACCAACCAACTTATCGAACAAACAACCAACCAACTTATCTAACAACCAAACAACCAACTTATCGAACAACCAACCAACCAAACCAACTTATCTAACAACCAAACAACCAACTTATCGAACAACCAACCAACCAACTTATCGAACAACCAACCAACCAACTTATCGAACAACCAACCAATCAACCAACTTATTGAGTATCCAAAACCAACTATCAACAACCAAACAACCAACTTATCGAACAACCAACCAACGTATCTAACAACTAAACAACCAACTTATTGAACATCAACCAACCAACTTATCGAACAACCAAACAACCAACTTATTGAACAACCAACCAACCAACGTATCAACAACCAACCAACCAACCAACTTATTGAACATCAACCAACCAACTTATCTAACAACCAAACAACCAACTTATTGAACAACCAAACAACCAACTTATTGAACAACCAACCAACCAACTTATCTAACAACCAACCAACCAACTTATCGAACAACCAAACAACCAACTTATCTAACAACCAACCAACCAACTTATCTAACAACCAACCAACCAACATCTAACAACCAAACAACCAACTTATCGAACAACCAAACAACCAACTTATCAACAACAACCAACCAACTTATCTAACAACCAAACAACCAACTTATCTAACAACCAACCAACCAACTTATCTAACAACCAAACAAACCAACTTATCGAACAACCAACCAACCAACCAACTTATCTAACAACCAAACAACCAACTTATCGAACAACCAACCAACCAACTTATCGAACAACCAAACAACCAACTTATCGAACAACCAAACAACCAACTTATCTAACAACCAAAACAACCAACTTATCGAACAACCAAACAACCAACTTATCTAACAACCAAAACAACCAACTTATCGAACAACCAAACAACCAACTTATCTAACAACCAAACAACCAACTTATCGAACAACCAAACAACCAACTTATCGAACAACAAACAACCAACTTATCGACCAACCAAACAACCAACTTATTGAACATCCAACCAATTTATCGACCAGCCAACGTATCAACCAAACGACGTATCAACCAACAAACTTATCGAACAACCAACTTATCGACCAACCATCGCATTAACCAACAAACGTATCGACAAACCAACTTATCGACAAACCAACCGATCAACCAATTTATCGACCAACCAATTTCTCAACCAACCAAGTTATCGACCAACCAATGTATCGACCAACCAATGTATCGACCAATCAATGTATCAACCAACCAACTTATCAACCAACCATCGTATCGACCAACCATCGTATCGACCAACCATCGTATCGACCAACCATCGTATCGACCAACCATCGTATCGACCAACCATCGTATCGACCAACCATCGTATCAACCAACCATCGTATCAACCAACCAACTTATCAACCAACCAATGTATCGACCAACCAACTTATCAACCAACCAACGTATCAACCAACCAACTTATCAATCAACCACCTTATCAACCAACCAACTTATCAACCAACCATCGTATCGACCAACCAACTTATCAACCAACCATCGTATCGACCAACCAACTTATCAACCAACCAACCTATCAACCAACCATCGTATCAACCAACCAACTTATCAACTAACCAACGTATCAACCAACCAACTTATCAATCAACCACCTTATCAACCAACCAACTTATCAACCAACCATCGTATCAATAACCAACTTATCGACCAACCACCTTATCAACCAACCAACTTATCAACCAACCAACCTATCAACCAACCATCAAACCAACCAACTTATCAACTAACCAACGTATCAACCAACCAACTTATCAATCAACCACCTTATCAACCAACCAACTTATCAACCAACCATTGTATCAACCAACCAACTTATCGACCAACCATTGTATCAACTAACCAACTCGACCAACCACCTTATCAATCAACCACCTTATCAACCAACCAACTTATCAACCAACCATCGTATCAACCAACCAACTTATCGACCAACCATTGTATCAATCAACGTATCAGCCAACCAACGTATCAACCAACCATTGTATCAACCAATCAACTTATCGACCAACCATTGTATCAACCAACGTATCAACCAACCATTGTATCAACCAATCAACTTATCGACCATCCATTGTATCAACCAACGTATCAACCAACCATTGTATCAACCAATCAACGTATCAACCAACCATTGTATCAACCAACGTATCAACCAACCATTGTATCAACCAATCAACTTATCGACCAACCATTGTATCAACCAACGTATCAACCAACCATTGTATCAACCAACGTATCAACCAACCATTGTATCAACCAACGTATCAACCAATCAACTTATCAACCAACCATTGTATCAACCAATCAACTTATCGACCAACCATTGTATCCAACCAACAACTTATCGCCCAACCAACTAACTGACCGATCAACCAGCTACCTGGACTACCAACCGACCAACCAGTCAACAAAACAACCAACCAACAAACCAACAAGCAATCAACCTACCGATCAACCAACTTGCCAACTAACCAACCAATTAATCGACCAACCAACCAAGCAACCAACTAGCCAACCAACCAACCAACTTACGACCACCCACCCAATCAACCAACCGACCAAAACAATCAACCAGGCAACCTGCCAGTCGACAGGTCTAGGCTAATTTCCACTCATCAAAGCAGACAACCGGAAGCCAAGCAACCTTCCATTCAAACAATAACAAACCCTACCAAAAGCCAAACAGTTTACAATATGACTTGGGAATAAAACTGCCCAAGGGGATAAACTGCCCAAGGGAATAAACTGCCCAAATGGCGGGCGCCCAGGTAACCAACGATGGACACATGCGCGTGCCAACGCACACCACGTCTCGTTACATGGGGGCGTGGGGGGAGGTGGGTGGGCAGGGGAGGAGCCTGCCGACCCGCGACCTGGGGTTCATCTAGAAAGGCGAGGCATTGACCGTGTCAGTGAATATGGATGGTTTGCCCCGAGCTTTACGGAGGCTTAGGTTTGTCCATATTCATGAAATTAGTATAAATACAAGTACGTTGCATACTCAGAGCTGAGCGTGCTACATTGTATAATCAATCAGGAGTAAGGTCCTGATTTTCTAGGCATAGAAATAGCATACGGCATTTGCTTTTCACGCCGCCTTTTACTTTCGCCGGGTCTGAGTAGACCCACCCTAGCTATCCACGAACTGGGAATCGAACCCTGGCCTCCTGTGTGGTAGACAGACACTTTACCAACAGCTGAGCTAGAGGGGAGGGGAGGTGGGTGGTGTAGGGAGGTGGGTGGAGGTAGGGAGGTGGGTGGTGGAGGGAGGTGGGTGGTGGAGGAGGTGGGTGGTGTGGGGAGGTGGGTGGTGTAGGGGAAGGTGAGGTGGAGGAGGAGGTGGGTGGAGGGGGAGGTGGGTGGGTGGAGGGAGGTGGGTGGAGGGAGGGTGGGTGGAGGGGAGGTGGGTGGAGGGAGGTGGGTGGGTGGAGGGGAGGTGGGTGGAGGGAGGTGGTGGAGGGAGGTGGGTGGAGGGGGAGGTGGGTGGAGGAGGTGGGTGGGTGGAGGGAGGTGGGTGGAGGAGAGGGTGGGTGTAGGGAGGTGGGTGGAGGGGAGGTGGGTGGAGGGAGGTGGGTGGAGTGGGGGAGGTGGGTGGAGGGGAGGTGTGGGTGGAGGGGAGGTGGGTGGTGTAGGGAGGTGGGTGGAGAGGAGGAGGTGGGTGGAGGGGAGGTGGGTGGGTGGAGGGGAGAGTGGGTGGTGTAGGGGAGGTGAATTGGAGGGAGGTGGGTGGAGGGAAGGTGGGGTGGTGTAGGGGAGGTGGAGAGGGAGGGAGGTGGGTGGAGGTGGGTGGGTGGAGGGGAGGTGGGTGGAGGGAGGTGGGTGGTGTAGGGGAGGTGGGTGGAGGGGAGGTGGGTGGAGGGAGGTGGGTGGTGTAGGGGAGGAAGGAGGTGGGTGGAGGGGAGGTGGGTGGGTGGAGGAGGTGGGTGGAGGGAGGAGGGGTGGAGGAGGTGGGTGGAGGGAGGTGGGTGGAGGGAGGTGGTGGGTGGAGGGGAGGTGGGTGGAGGGAGATTGGTGGAGGGGAGGTGGGTGGAGGAGGGTGGGTGGAGGGGAGGTGGGTGGGTGGAGGGGTGGGTGGAGGAGAGGTGGGTGTAGGGAGGTGGGTGGAGGAGGTGGGTGGAGGGACTGTGGTGGGTGGAGGGGAGGTGGGTGGAGGGAGGTGGGTGGAGGGAGAAAAGGTGGTGTAGGGGAGGTGGGTGGAGAGGAGGTGGGTGGAGGGGGAGGTGGGTGGGTGGAGGGAGGTGGGTGGTGTAGGGAGGTGGGTGGAGGGGAGGTGGGTGGAGGGGAGGTGGGTGGTGTAGGGAGGTGGGTGGAGAGGAGGTGGGTGGAGGGGTAGGTGGGATAGAGGGAGGGAGGTGGGTGGAGGGAGGTGGGTGGTGTTAGGGGAGGTGGGTGGAGGGGGATAGGTGGGTGGAGGAGGTGGGTGGTGTAGGGGAGGTGGGTGGAGGGAGGTGGGTGGAGGGGAGGTGGGTGGTGTAGGGGAGGTGGGTGGAGAGGAGAGGTGGGTGGAGGGGGAGGGTGGGTGGAGGGGAGGTGGGTGGTGGAGGGGAAGGGTGGGGTAGGTTTTACTCGAAAATAATCCGAGAAAAGTTTTCAACCTGCCGGGGCTTGAACCCACGACCTTTTTGGTTGAGAGGCCGACACATAATTGCCTCTGAACTACTATCGACTTCCCCCATCCGAGGATGCCATTCAAGAGGTCATTGAGAGAACGACAACGGTTTCATCAACGACGTTATGTTCTTCAAGTACATATCCGTGAGGATATGACATCCTTAACTAAAAACCTTCCGCTGGATAGCAAAAGACAACAAAAAATAATCCTTAATGGGTTTAGTCAAATGTCAAATGTCAAACGTCAAATGTCAAACAGTAAGTTTGTTTGTGAAGATGGTTGACAATGATAGACACGAGGCGATTATTATAACTCTACATAGCGGATCTGTCGCGCGTCTAACGCTTCACCTAGAAATAACGATGAGTGCCAGGGTGAAGTATTCAAACATTCCTCTCCATCTGCACATTATAATATTCTCTTGAGGGAAACATCTGATGGACATCGAGACAAACACGTGTAGTTGGTTGGGAAGTAAAGTATCTCTCTCTCCTCCCTCTCTCCCCTTTCTCTTTCTCTCTCCTCCCCCTCTCTCCCCAGACTCTCTTTCTCTCTCTCCCTCTCTTTCTCTCTCCCCCCTCTCTCTTTCTCTCTCCCCCCTCTCTCTCTCTCTTTCTCTCATCTTCCCCCCTCACTCTCTCTTTCTCCCTCCCTCCCTCCCTCTCTCTCTCTCTCTCTCCCTCTCTCTCTGATCTCTCTCTCTCTCTCTCTCTCTGTCTCTCTCTCTCTCTCTCTCTCTCTCTCTCTCTCTCTCCTCTCTCTGTTTCTCTCACGTGTCTCTGTCCCTGTCCCCTGTGTCTGTCTGTCTGTCTGTCTGTCTGTCTGTCTGTCTTTCCTCTCTCTCTCTCTTTTTCTGTCTGTGTGTGTGTGTCTGTATGTCTGTCTCTCTATGCCTGTCTCTGACTGTCTCTGTCTGTCTGTCTGTTTCTCTCTCTCTTCCACTCCCTCTCTCTCTCTCTCTCTATCTTTCTCTCTCTCTCTCCCCCTCTCTCTCTCTCTGTCTCTGTCTCTGTCTCTGTCTCTCTCTCTCTCTCTCTCTCTCTATCTCTCTCTCTCTCTCTCTCTCTCTCTCTCTCCTCTCTCTCTCTCTCTCTCAGAAACTCTCTCACCCTATCTCTCCATCCAGGCCTATATAAATGTCATCAGACAATTGTCACCATCGGCCAGAAAATTGCTTTTTGTTAATCAGTTATCGGAGTGTGACTATAAAATAATGACAAACACCGGTTCCATCTTTCCCGATATTAAGCTCACACCCGCCAACAGACACATTCATACATATACACACTCACACACACACACACACACACACACACACACACACATATTTATTCAATAAACCATCTGTCAAACCATTTCTCCGGCCAATTCTTCATGTACACGACATGCCATTAATATGTTTGTGCCACGTCTTGCTGGCTGTCTGTTTCCCACTCACAGTTAACCTTCTCTAGATCTATATTGATCTCTGCTTGGCGACATACATTCATCTAGATCTATGTTACGTATGCTTTAGAAGACAAATTATGATTGTTGTTGTTCCTTCCAGTCCGTCAACACACAAGAGCCATAACTTATCCCAGTTTCTGAGGCGTCAAGTGGAGCAGGTGATAAAACAGCTTGCTGGGAAAGGCCGCTTATAGGGTTGTAACAGGGTTTTTTTTCTTCTATTTCTGTTGCGCGTTATGTGTCAGTCCCAAGGCATCTTTACTAGCTTTTTGTTTAGATAACGCACATAATTTGAAATGTGGTATTCGTCTCCTATAGCACTAGGTGTCGCTCCATCTCGAGAGAATTTAAAAACTCGAGAAAAATTTGCAATGGTCTCGGTTTGAACTAACGACCTTTTAGTTTGAGAGGCTGACACGTTAACAAGAAGGAAATTGTCTCAAGTCATCACCACACTCTTTCATCTCTTGGGCTGGGGGGAGGGGGGGAGGGGGAGGAGTCGATAGTAGTCCAGAGGCAAGGTGTCAGCCTCCTCAACCAAAATGTACTGGGTTCTAGCCCCGCCGATGGTTGAAACTTTTCTCGATTTTTTTTTCAGTCAAGTTTCCCCACCCCCGCCCACACCTGGTCTAGCAGGTAGGTGAATCGACACCTAATCCCATCGGAGACGGACAATAAAAAGTGGAGGTCCCGTATGCAAATCACAAAGCTCTGAGCACGTTAAAGATCCATTGGCTGTTTACAGGGCAGTCTGAGCACACACAAAATTTTAATCCTACCCAAAACCCCGAGATTACCTTAGTTGTGGATGTGGGTAAATCAAATCAAAATGCTAACTACGTCTTACTTCTAGCTATCCCTCACTCTCATACGTAGGCGCCTTCTAAGTGTCTTTGAATTCACAGTACCTGTCGGTGTATGGCTAAGTTTGTAACGTAAATTACGTGCTAAGTGAAGCGTGTAGCTTTAAATTTGAGGAGGAAAGTGTCTCAAGTCATCACTCATCATCTCCTCTCTTCATCCCATCCATTCCACTTTCATTCCTTCGTTACAAAATGTCTGTCTGACACACACACATTCAGACACACATGGACACACAACACACTCTCTCTCTCTCTCTCATTCACTCACTCTCTCTCTCATTCACTCACTCTCACTCTCTCTCTCATTCACTCACTCTCTCTCATTCATCCCACTCACTCACTCTCTCTCTCTCTCTCTCTCTCTCTCTCATTCACTCACTCTCTCTCTCATTCACTCACTCTCTCTCTCATTCACTCATCTCACTCTCTCTCATTCACTCACTCTCACTCTCTCTCTCCTCTCTCCCAAGTCTCTCTCTCTCTCTCTCTCTCTCTCTCTCTCTCTCTCTCTCTCTCTCTCTCTCTCTCTCTCTCTCCATCCACCACCGCCACTTGTCTAAAAACTTGTAAAACTAAACCGTGACTGACTGACGGCCCCTAGCCCCTTAGGCTGTACCGAAACATCTCCTTCCAGTTCCACTCCACCCTGGCTACTCACTGCTCACATCTCATCTCATCCATCGGCAGTAGGCCGGCCGTTTAGTCTGCTGCAAAACTCGTAGCCAACCATCCTGTGTACCACGTGTTCCCAAGAGGTATTTCATTGTCCTATAATCTCCATGGCAACGGCACTAGTTCTCCCCCATCATGGCTGCGGTATCGTATTATTGCCCCAGCCTTAACCTTGACGGTCCTTCTCCTCATCTGCTCCATTTCCTTTGTTTTATGTCGTCCATCAACTCCTTCCCTTTCCCTTCTCTCCCCTTTCCCTCCTTCCCCTTCCATCTCTTCTCTTTCCACTCGCCCCTCCCCCCCCCTTTCCTTCTCTTCCTTCCCCCACGAGCTTGTTGTTCGTTCCCATCTCGACACGTTTATCTTCACTCCTCCCTCGTTCCCTTCGCTCGGGTTTCAGTATTCAGGCCCGACCTTTCTTTTACTATGTGGGTTGAACCTCCACAACAGTTTGCCTTGGTTTCAAATAACTCAAATTTCTGTCTGGCTGTGCGTGTGGCGAGAATTACACACTGAAATATTATTTGTGAGCAGCACGCTCTGTTGAGTGATACGTGAATTTACGGATAGATGTATATGCGTGTGTGTCTGTTTGTGTGTGAGTGTGTGTGTGTATATTCTTGGACAGGTGTGTGGGCACTTATGTACACGTGACTTTGTTATGTTAGTTGGGATATCAGTTGAAGGAACACACGCTAGGAATTGCCTACGAAGCTAATAATATAAATGAAGTGAACAAAAATCGTGAAGAACACTCTACAGAGAGAAAGAGAGAGAGAGAGAGAGAGAGAGAGAGAGAGAGAGAGAGAGAGAGAGAGAGAGAGAGAGAGAGAGAGAGAGAGAGAGAGAAGAGAGGGAGAGAGAAGAGAGAGAGAGAGAGAGAGAGAGAGAGAGAGAGAGAGAGAGAACAGAGAGAGAGAGTGAACAAGAATTGTAAAGAACACTCTACAGAGAGAAAGAGGAGAGAGAGAGAGAGAGAGAGAGAGAGAGAGAGAGAGAGAGAGAGAGAGAGAGAGAGAGAGAGACAGACAGACAGACAGACAGACAGACAGACAGAGACATAGAGACGACAGACAGACAGACAGAAACAGAATAGAGACAGAAACAGAGACAAACAAACAGACATAGAGACAGACACACATACAGATGGAGACAGAAACATCTTCCAACTTTAACGCATCAATATATCTGCATTATACAGGCGGGACGTTAGGGCTATGCAAATGTATCTGCCGTTACAGGCCACAAAAAAAACAAAGCCACGCCATCGGCATAATGCATAATAAGCAAATGCGATAACAAAGCTAGAACCAAGAGTCACCATAGCAACCAAGTGACAAGGGAAAAACTTTGATTATACACGAACATTGACCAGTATATTATCAAACGCTTGAAGACAAATGTCAGAAATGAATATTATTATCATTATTATATAAACATCGCTCGTTGAATATTTGATAAACAAACAAAAACAAAACAATCAACAACAAAAAAACAAAAAAACAACAACAAAAGAACAGGAAAAAACACGAAAAAAACAAAACAACAGCAATAAAACCAAACAACCGAACAGCACACGAAAGCTAGAAAAAAAACCCAAACTAACTTCCACCAAACAACACACCACCCCAACACAACAAAATCAATGCACAATGTAAAATCAAAAGTGAGCACTTGTGTGGAGATAAAAACTATAATATATATATCTTCATATCTATTATTATTGCAGATACATTCCAAATGCATGACATAGACATTTAGTAGGCTAGCGTATGTCGTATCACGCAAAGCGTGGCTTGAACTTTGGTTCTCGTCCATATTCCTTTCTTACTAGATCTATATCGTTTGTTTGCTTGCTTGAAAATTGATATGTCCACGTTAAAAGAAGTGGAGTAAAGTAAATCCAATATTCAAGAGGTGAGTTTAGGGTAATCAAGAGTAAAATCCTGATTTTCTAGGCATACGGCAATGAATGTTTGCCATTACTTTCCACGCCGCCCTTACTTTTGCCAAGTCTGAGTAGACCTAATTACCCATTTCGCCAAGTCTGAGTAGACCTAGCTACCCATTTCGCCAAGTCTGAATAGACCTAGCTACCCATTTCGCCAAGTCTGATTTCTAGCTACCCATTTCGCCAAGTCTGTGTAGACCTAGCTACCCATTTCGCCAAGTCTGAGTACACCTAGCTACCCATTTCGCCAAGTCTGAGTAGACCTAAGTACCCATTTCGCCAAGTCTGTGTAGACCTAACTACCCATTTCGCCAAGTCTAGCTACCTATTTTCGCCAAGTCTGAGTAGACCTAGCTACCCATTTCGCCAAGTCTGAATAGACCTAGCTACCCATTTCGCCAAGTCTGTGTAGACCTAACTACCCATTTCGCCAAGTCTGAGTACACCTAGCTACCCATTTCGCCAAGTCTGAGTACACCTAGCTACCCATTTCGCTACGCTGTCGACAGGACAGGAGGGCCAGAAACAAATATTGCCTGGACTGGAAATCGAAATCGGGCATCTCGCTCTACCGACTGAGCTACGGACTCATTTATAAACGAAAGTTATTTTAAAAACCGAAGAAGAACAAAACAAAACTAAAAAATATCCGTAATTTGTCATTCTGTTATGTTAATGTGATTTGCAAGTGTAAAATTTTATGTTCATGCTGATATATTTTCATTTCGTCAAAAATTCGTTGCAGTAAAGATTCGTGTGTGTACACATTTTCTTTTTTAATAGGCTCTGTTGACATCTTTCTGCTCGGTTTCCTACAGATATAAAAATAAAAATTAAATCGCACAGAAACAAAAACAAAAAGCAAAAAAAATTCGCTTCCACAAAATGAAATGCCGGTCATCTTTCGGTGAGATAAAGAACAGTTGCAAGTGAAGAAACATGACAGACGCCATTTTGGCTGAAATATCGACCTGAGAAAATAATTGAAAGACTGGCATTGCTACGGAAGTGATTACTGTCGGTTATCGATTCCATGGCTGCTCGCTTCAGATTGTTATCATATCATGGGCCGAGTTTGGTTATATGTCTGTCAGCTTCTCTCCATTATGTAGGTTGCTTCCCTTTTGTCTATCTCTCTCTGTCTGTCTGCCTGTCTCCCTGCCTGTCTGTCGGTCTGCCTGTATGTCTGTCTGTCTGTCTGTCTCTCTCTCTCTTTCCCACATACCTACCTACGTACCTACCTACCTACCTATTTATCTATCTATCTATGTATTTATCTATCTATCTATCTTTCTTTATATATATATATATATATATATATATATATATATATATATATATATATATATATATATATATATATATATCGATCTCTCACACACAAATACACACGCGTACACACACACTCACACACACACATAGACACACACACACGCACACATAGACACATACATAAATACACAGCATATTCTTCAACCATCCAACCCGTGCATCTCTTGGCATATGTCCCATTTACAAACAGGCACGTGTTAACAGAAATTATTCATGATAAAGTGCTCTATTATCAAAGAGACTAACAAACATTGCCCGATAGCGCTGGCTAGTGCATATTTTTCCTTTCTATTTGATACACGATGACAGTAACTTATCATCAACATGATCAAGTACATCTCTTGTGCCTCGCCTGGTTATTGCCACGTTCTCTGCCTAGTTCAAGTCTAGGTCCTGATGTACATTGCCTTGTCCTATCAGCAACGCGATAGCAAACACATTGTCTTTGACTCGATCCTTGTCAAGTGCTCTTTCCGCCCGGACATTATTAATCATTCTTTTTCATCCATCTGATAGCATTTTCTTCTTTTTTCTCCATTGTTTTCCTATTCCATCTTTGTCTTCGTCCTTGGAGATTCGGTAGTCAAGAGGCAAAGTGTCGGCATCTCAAACCAAAACGGTCGTGGGTTCAAGTCCCTGGCACGGTTGAAAACTTTTCTAGATTTTTTTCTCGAGTAAAACTTACCCCCCCACTATTCCAGGCAGATGGATCGACACCTAGTTCCATCGGAGACGGACGATAAAAATGAGGTCCCGTGTGCAGATTACAACACTGTGCGCGTTAAAAATCCCGTGGCTGTTAACAGGGCAGTCCGGGCAAAAGTTTAAAAAATATGTATCAAAACTCTCGAGATTACCTTAGTTGTAGATGTGGGTAAAATCAAATCAAATCAAATCAAATCAAATCAAATCAAATCAAGACTTCCTCTTATTCTTCTTTTTTCTTCATTTCCTCGTCATCCTCATCATATTCACCCATCCCCCGTCTCCCTTTCCTTTCCTCCTCGCCCTCCTCCACACTCTCAGATTCTGTCTTCACGTTCCCTCCTTCTCAGCCTTCTCCTTATTCTTATCCTCTCCCACACCCACCCCCACCCTTCCTCTTCCTCCTACTCCTCCTCTTACTCAACTTGTCTGTGTACTCACCCATCGCTCCATTCCCCCCCATAATTGTCTTTATTTCATTAGAATTTATTATAACAGTTCGCCATAATAAAACAGGCGATTGATCTCAGGGTGAATTAAACAAATAAGAATTTGCTTTCGTTCATTGACATTTACCCAGTCCACCGCGTGCAGTGATCTCAGTGTGGATTAAAGTAAATTAAGCTGAAACAGACAAATGGAAGGTACGTTAAAGTGTGAAAGGGAAAGAGGTGAGGAACTACCAGCATCATCCACCAACCAACCACGATTTCGCTAATAAAGCAAAATGACAAAGTGAAAGCTTTTTCCTCTCCTTGAACACAGACACACAACTGTACACACACACACACACTGAAAACAAACAAACAAACACACACACACAGGAACACACAGACACACGTACGTAGAGTGATTAATCTCTATTTTCACAAACATATACACATACGAAAACAAACACACACACAAACACACACACACACACGTACGTACGCACCTAATCGCTATTTTTACAAACATATACACACACGAAAACAAACAAACACACACATGCACACAAACACAAACACACACACACACACACACGGACGTGCACCTGCACCTCATCGCTATTTTCACAACCATGATGGGTTAATTCTAACAACGTCAAAGTTGAATGTTTTTCTTCCCATTTTGTCAAAGCGTTCAGGCTATGTGATAAACACCAAACTGACATATTTTGTCAAGAGTGTAAACAAACATGTGGTGATAAGCTTTCTCTATGATGAGTGAAATCCTGCTGTTGAGCTTGTCTAAACACGCTATCGTTTAACAATGTAAATTATCATATCTGGTACAAAAATAACATTTAACATATGACACAAAACACAAACACACACACACACACACATACAAACACATGCACACAAACACATACACACACATACAGACACATATACACACATACAATTACACACACACACACACACAAACACACACAGACGCACACAGGAGCACCTACAAACACACACACACACACACGCACATACAAAATATGAATGCCATTATTGTTTTCAGATAGCATCGCTGTGACTGTTTAATGAAACCAGACAGAGGCAGAAAAATCAGAGAGGAGATAATTATTAATTCAGCAATGATACTGATACTAGTTGATAGAGATGGCAATTTCCTCTTTTGAACTACCTTTAAAAAAAATTATTTTTACAGTCGCATTTAAAAACACCGCCCTACTCATTCACACAAGGTTAAAAATCACGGCCCTACTTATTCACACAAGGTTAAAAAGTAGCTGCAAATTCATTCGATTCGATTGATCGACTAACCTAAATTCAGCGAGTCTGTCACCTACTCGATTTGGGGGGAAGGGGGGTGTTTATTGGTAGTCCTGTTTTTTTCTTCTTTTTTTTGTTTTTTTTTATATAATATATGTGCGCGCACTTCTGCCCTGTGAATAGTCTTTTTGTATGTGTGTGTGTGTGTGTGTTTGTAGGTGCGCCTGTGTGCGTCTGTGTGTGTTTGTGTGTGTAATTCCTTCTTTTTTTCTTCTTCTTTTTTTTTTTTTTGTTTTCTGTATATGCCCGCAGTGCTGCCATGTGATGTGAATGATATTATGCACACAGGGTTTCCCTTACAATACTTACATCGCCCATTTCCGTTACGACTAGGGATTATATACCAATCCATCTACTTGGACCTAGAGGAGTTGGTTTTACCCGGAAAAAAACTGGAGGAAATATTACAACCTGTCGGTGTACAAACCCACGGGCTTTTGATTGAAAGGCCCAAACTTTTACCTCTGGATCACCGCGTACCCTTCTCTCTCCCCCGTTTTTTATCACCTTTATCTCCTTACGAAGAAGGATTATACAATATTTCCGTTAAAACATCTGACAGGTACATGCGAGTTGAAGACAGGTACATGAGAATTGAAGACAGGTACAGACCGAATTGAAGACAGGTACAGATGAATTGAAGACAGGTACAGGCGACTTGAAGACAGGTACAGACGAATTGAAGATAGGTACAGGCAAATTGAAAGACTGGTATAGGCAATTGAAGACAGGTACAGGAGAATTAAAGACAGGTACAGGCGAATTGAAATAGGTACAGGTGAATTGAAGACAGGTACAGGCGAATTGAAGACAGGTACAGACAAATTGACGAATTGAAGATAGGTACAGGCGAATTGAAGATAAGGAGTGGATTGAGAAGATCACTTTAGGCGATTGAATTGATGCGATAGGTACAGGCGAATTGAAGATAGGTACAGTCGAGTTGAAGCCTCTCGTGAGCGTCAACACAGAATCATGATGTTGACAAAGATTAAGATCCTTGCTCAAGAACATGCCCAATCATAGTTTGTTATGTTTCATTGAAATTTTTCCCCGTCCACTATATTATGTGATGATCTCAACTAATAATCAAAACGGCCTAGGCAGGTCCATTTAGCGATTCTGAGTACTATTCGTTACTCAATCTTGTCTACCCTCGCAGTTTAGTTGAAGCCAGGCCTAGCGCTATGTGGTGGAGAATAATCCCCCCTTGCAGTATCATTAATTCATCTACGAGATAAAATTGAGATGTGATTAAAAAAAAACGCTTTGTGATCGCAATAATGAGCAATCGTGGTGAGAACGTCTTGAGGTTAATCTTAGTCGCGGTAGTTAGTCTCTAGCAGACGGGATGGATAGGGAATGCAATCATTTAAAACATGAATAAACGGTAAACATTAGTTTGGTTGCATTGCCGAAAACAGGTCCTATTAGTAGCAATAAACAAAACTATTTGAAACCTCTTTCTTTCTTTCTTTCTCTCTTTCTTTCTTTCTTTCTTTCTTTCTTTCTTTCTTTCTTTCTCTCTTTCTTTCTTTCTTTCTTTCTTTCTTTCTTTTTCCAGTTGCTGTGGTATTTTTTTAGATTTCAATCAGCCACAGTTAAGAATGAGATCAATACTATTGTACTCACAGGTACGTAGATTGACATTACACGAAATTAAAACAACTTGTAGACCAAGACAAAGACACGTTGATTGAAGACACAAATAGAACGATGACATGACCCAGCAAGGCAAAAGACATATAAAAACATGTACACTCGAGACATGAGGTTGATACTTTCTAAGAGTAGATACAAAACACACACACACACACACACACACACACACACATGCGTGCGCGCGCGCCCTCACATACTAACACACTCACACACATCAAGACTGGTACAATAAGACGCGGCAAATGAAAAGCTGTAACAGAAGACGAAACAAACAGATCAAAACTGGTAAAACAAAAGACACCCTAGATTAAAGTTTGTAAAAGATTTCGTTTGTTTGTTTTATTGAAAGTTAACTGTCCACCATGTGCGGTGACCTCAGGGTGGGGGGGATTTCAGTTTCATTGAAATTTCCACATTTGCGGCGATCTAAGAATGAATTAAGAGGAAACAGCAAAATTGAAACAGAAGTGAAAGAGGAACGGGAAAGAAGTAGGACATACCAGCAACGCCCACCGACAGCCTGTGTTTGTAACAGAACACACGCACATACACACACACACACACACACACACACACACATACAAAATCGTAAGACAAGACACACCATGGATTCAAATTAGTAACCTCAGATAGACAAACACTTGTAGGACAAGGGATTTTTGTTCCATTGAAATTCACCTCGAATTAAGAGGAAACACAGCAACATGTTAAAGAATAAAAAGAAAAAAAAGTAGGACCCACCAGAGGAACCCGCAAACTGCCCATCCTCAAAATGTATCAAAATTGTAACCCATTACACAAGATGTGTATCATAATGTCTAACTCAAGACACAAGATTCAAAATGTATACAAACATCTGACTCTAGGCACAAGATGCATAAAAACTTCTAACTTAAAACACAATATCAATATAAAAACCTCTGACTAAAGATACAAAATGTATCGAACTTTAACCCCACACTCAAGATGTATGTAACGTTTAACTCAGACACAATATATGTATAAATATATGATACTCAAGACAAAAGCTGCATTAAGAACATCCGACTCAAGACACAATAAGTATGTACATATATATATATATATATATACACACATATATATATATATATATATATATATATATATATATATATATATATATATATATATATATATATATATATATATATATATATATTTATTTATTTATTTATTTATTTATTTATTTATTTTTATTTTTTTTATTTTTTTTTATTTTTTTTATTATTATTATTTAAAAATTTTATATGTCTTACGCAAGACAAGAGATGTACAAAAGACGCCTAAGGCAAAACACAATGTATTTTAAAACGTCTAAAAGCAGAACACAAGGTGTTTTAAAATGTCTAAAGCAAAAACACAAGGTGTTTTAAAACGTCTAAAGCAAAACACAAGGTGTTTTAAAACGTCTAAAGCAAAAACGTCTGAAAAATCAAAAAACACAAGGAGTTTTAAAACGCCTAAAGCAAAAAATACAAGGTGTTTTAAAAATCTAAAGCAAAACACAAGGTGTTTTAAAACGTCTAAAGCAAAACACAAGGTGTTTTAAAACGTCTAAAGCAAAACACAAAGTTTTAAAACGTCTAAAGCAAAACACAAGGTTTTAAAACGCCTAAAGCAAAACACAAGGTGTTTTAAAACGTCTAAAGCAAAAAAGCAAAACACAAGGAGTTTTAAAACGTCTAAAGCAAAAACGTCTGAAGCAAAACACAAGGTGTTTTAAAATGTCTAAAGCAAAAACGTCTAAAGCAAAAACACAAGGTGTTTTAAAACGTCTAAAGCAAAAACACAACACAAGACACGTAATAAATACATCTAACTGACTAACTACAGAATCCTCTACCTAAAGACACCTAACTGACCACAATACAAAATCCTCTACGTAAAGACACCTAACTGACCACAATACAAAATCCTCTATCTAAAGACATCTAACTGACCACACTACAGAATCCTCTACCTAAAGACACCTAACTGACCACACTACAGAATCCTCTACCAAAAGACACCTAACTGATCACACTACAGAATCCTCTACCTAAAGACACCTAACTGACCACACTACAGAATCCTCTACCTAAAGACATCTAACTGACCACACTACAGAATCTTCTACCTAAAGATACCTAACTGACCACACTACAAAATCCTCTACCTAAAGATATCTAACTGACCACACTACAAAATGCTCTACCTAAAGACATCTAACTGACCACACTACAAAATCATTTACCTAAAGACACGGTGTAAACACGCCTAACTCAAGATACGATTAAAAAAAGCCTTACTCCAGACACAGTATAAAACGCTTAACTCTAGACAAAGTATAAAAACGTATAATTCAAGACAAAGTATAAAAACGTATAATTCAAGACAAAGTATAAAAACGGATAATTTAAGACAAAGTATAAAAACGGCTAATTCAAGAAAAGTATAAAAATATCTAATTCAAGTCAGATTATAAAAACGCCTACCTCTAGACAAAGTATAAAAACGTCTAATTCAAGATAAAGTATAAAAACGCCTAACTCAAGTCAGAGTTTTTTTTTAAAAACCCGTCAAACTCAAGACCGGGTATAAAAACGTCTACTCAAGACAAAGTATAAAAAATGTCTGACACAAGACAAAGTATAAAAAACGTCTAACACAAGACAAAATATAAAAAGAAAACTCGAATGCAAACCACGTCTACCCCAGGACACAAGATGTATAAAAATGCTTTAATACTCAAGAGAGCAGATGGCTAAAAAAAACCTGTATTTATTTAAATCTTTTCCATAAACTCGCCATACGCTCAACGGTGAGCAGCATGTCATTCGATTCAATTCAGTTACCCTCCTGTCCTGAGCATCCCCTTTTAACGCTTCTAAACTGAAAATAAAACTAAAACAAACCAAACAGTGTTGATAGCAGGGACGCCAAGAGCACTAACGATGCCCCCCGTTGCTCTGTCGTTACTCCCATGCCCAGTTACCACATCTCGCGCGCCAGCAACGTTAATTGGCCTTTAGTTTTAGCTGCTGCTCACTGCAAGTTCATGTCTATAGTGCTAGATCTAGCTGCAGTATGCTTTTTCCCAGCTTGGCAGTCGTTCATTCCCATAATGATCTCCTCCCTAATTCCTTAGTCAAGAACATCATTGAGGTGCAGGAATGCGCTACACAGAGAAAGGGGGGGAGGAGAGGGAGAGAGAGAGAGAAGAGAGAGAGAGAGAGAGAGAGAGAGAGAGAGAGAGAGAGAGAGAGAGAGAGAGAAAAGAGAGAGAGAGAGAGAGCGAGAGAGAGGGAGGGAGGGAGGGAGGGAGGGAGAGCAGGGAGGGAGGGAGAAGGGAGAGGGAGAGGGAGAGCGAAAGAGAGAAAGAGAGAGAGAGAGAGAGAGAGAGAGAGAGAGAGAGAGAGAGAGAGAGAGAGAGAGAGAGAGAGAGAGAGAGGGAGAGGGAGAGCGAAAGAGAGAAAAAGAGAGAGAGAGAGAGAGAGAGAGCGAGAGAGAGAGAGAGAGAGGGAGGAGAGAGGGAGGGAGGAGAGAGGAGGGAGGAGAGAGAGAGAGAGAGAGAGAGAGAGAGAGAGAGAGAGAGAGAGAGAGAGAGAGAGAGAGAGAGAGAGAGAGAGAGAGAGAGAGAGAGAGAGAGAGAGAGAGAGAGAGAGAGAGAGAGAGAGAGAGAGAGAGAGAGAGAGAGAGAGAGAGAGAGAGAGAGAGAGAGAGAGAGAGAGAGAGAGAGAGAATTGGAAGCCATGTCGTCAATGGAAATAGGTTCTTTGCATACATTACAACAGGATTTGTATGCACCACTTGCCTGTCGGCATGTAACATGACTTGTATGCACCATTTGCCTGTGCCTGTACGACCAATCGACACGAATGGAACAAACCGTACTCAAAACGACATGTGTTGTTAATCATACAGTCGTGGTGGTCACGTGGAAACACGCTCTAATTATTGCAAGGTCTCGAAAAAAGAGGCTGATGGATTTGGACATTTTGAGTCGGTTAGGTGGACATGCAGCCTAAGTCAGATTGGGAGACTCGGTAGGCCAGAAGGCAAGTTGTCGGCCTCTCAACCTAAAGTTCGTAGGTTCAAGCCCGCCGGCAAATGAAAAGTTTGCTCCAAGTTTTTTTTTGAGTAAAATCTTGATACGTCCGAAACGTCTCAGTTGTTACGTCCAAAACGTTTCAGTTGTTACGTCCGAAACGTCTCGGTTGTTACGTCCAAAACGTCTCAGTTGTTACGTCCAAAACGTCTCAGTTGTTACGTCCGAAACGTCTCAGTTGTTACGTCCAAAACGTCTCAGTTGTTACGTCCGAAACGTCTCAGTTGTTACGTCCAAAACACTTCAGTTGTTACGTCCAAAACGTCTCAGTTGTTACGTCCAAAACGTCTCAGTTGTTACGTCCAAAACGTCTCAGTTGTTACGTCCAAAACGTCTCAGTTGTTACGTCCAAAACGTCTCAGTTGTTACGTCCAAAACGTCTCAGTTGTTACGTCCAAAACGTCTCAGTTGTTACGTCCAAAACATCGCAGTTGTGACGTGCAAAACTTCTCAGTTGTTACGTCCAAAACGACTCAGTTGTTACGTCCAAAACGTCCAAAACGTCCCAGTAAGTTGTTACGTCCAAAACGTCTCAAAACGTTGTTACGTCCAAAACGTCCCAGTTGTTACGTCCAAAACGTCTCAGTTGTTACGTCCAAAACGTCTCAGTTGTACGTCCAAAACGTCTCAGTTGTACGTCCAAAACGACTCAGTCGTACGTCCAAAAAAAAAAAAGTTGTGTCTGACAGACAGGATGACATGCAGCCTAAAAAAGTCAAACTTCATGCTCAAGGCTAGTAACAGACAGAGGACAAAACTTGCAATTTTCAGTGTGATTGTTTATCAATGGTCCTTCATTATTTAAACAGACATACCAGGGAAAAAGAATTTGCGTGCGTGCTCGTTCTTGGTCTCTTCTCAAAGCAAACTTCACAGTTAAGAAATTCAAAGTTCGCTCTTCACTTCAACGTTATTACTGTTTGTCTTTTACTGTCCACACAAAGCAACACATACCATATCTAAAAGTAAGTACAAAAAGAAAGAAAAAAATCACGGAAACGAAATATTTAATAATACCTTGATTTATTGATTGCAACAGAATTAAGAGGTTTTTTTGTTTTTTAAGACCTCGCTCACAATAACAAAACAAAGCATCCCTTATGAAATACAAACGACAAGTCGTATGATAAGTCGCATAGAAATTATATCTGTTTCTTCTTTGTGGACAGTAATCTATATCATAATAGTCATAATATCATTTCAATTATAACGGCGATTAGTTGAATATTCCCTGCTATCAAAATGACGTCCTCGGGAAAATCCGCCAAGTCGTCTTTACTTCTGCGTGATGCGAGAGGGGGGAGGGGGGGGGACTCCTCGATAGTCTATAGGCAAGGCGTCGGGCTCTCAACAAACCTAACGGTAGTGGGCTCGACCCCACTGACGGTTGAAAATTGTCTCCATCGTGTTTCGATCAAAATGTAACACCACCCAGGCAGTCTTTGTAAATGTAATGCTTTCTTTTAAATGATGGTAACGTGGCCTTCTTTCGCATTCCACGTGGCCAGCCCTCTCCCTCCACGTCCTCCGCCCCACCCCACCCCTCCTCCTCCCATATGACCAGCCCTCTCCCTCCACGTCCTCCGCCCCATCCCACCCTCCTCCTCCCATATGACCAGCCCTCTCCCTCCACTTCACTCCGCCCCATCCCACCCCTCCTCCTCCCATATGACCAGCCCTCTCCCTCCACGTCACTCCGCCCCATCCCACCCCCTCCTCCCCCATATGACCAGCCCTCTCCCTCCACTTCACTCCGCCCCATCCCACCCCTCCTCCTCCCATATGACCAGCCCTCTCCCTCCACTTCACTCCGCCCCATCCCACCTCCTCCTCCCATATGACCAGCCCTCTCCCTCCCACTTCACTCCGCCCCATCCCACCCCTCCTCCTCCCATATGACCAGCCTCTCCCTCAACTCCGCCCCATTCCTAAACCCCTCTCCCTCCGCGCCCCCTCCCTCCCCCACCAAGAAAACCCAAACTCAACAACCCCCAAACAAACTCTAACGTGACGGATAGAGAAGAAGCCAAGACAAGTTATCATACAACTACAAGAAAGCTGGGATATCGCTTTTCATCTTTCGACTCTAAACATCAAATGTTACTCTCATTCTATAATATCCACATTGCCATGCTCAACATCAAATGTGTGCTCATTCTATCCACATTTGCCATACTATAACATCAAATGTGTACTCATTCTATCCACATTTGCCATACTATAACATCAAATGTGTACTCAGTCATCCACATTTACCATACTATAACATCAAATGTGTACTCAGTCTATCCACATTTAAAATACTATAACATCAAATGTGTACTCTATCCACATTTGCCATACTATAACATCAAATGTGTGCTCATTCTATCCACATTTGCCATACTATAACATCAAATGTGTACTCATTCTATCCACATTTGCCATACTATAACATCAAATGTGTACTCATTCTATCCACATTTGCCATACTATAACATCAAATGTGTACTCAGGACATCCACATTTGTAACTATAACATCAAATGTGTACACAGGACATTCACTTATTTAACACATATGACACAGCATCAAATATGTACTATCCACATTTGCCATACTATAACATCAAATATGTGCTCAGACATTCACTTATTGTAACATAGACATTCACTTATTGCACATTCAAATATTGTAACACACATTTGCCACTTATTGTAACAAGACATTCAAATTGTGCTCAGTGCATTCACTTATTTACCATACTTATTGTGACACAACATTCACTTATTGTAACATAGGCATTCACTTACTATAACAACATTCATTCACTTATTGTAACACAGACATTCACTTATTGTAACACAGGCATTCACTTATTGTAATACATGCATTCACTTATTGTAACACAGGCATTCACTTATTGTAACACAGACATTCACTTATTGTAACACAGGCATTCACTTATTGTAACACAGACATTTTCAACACTTCACTTATTGTAACACAGGCATTCACAGCATTCAGTTATTGTAACACAGACATTCACTTATTGTAACACAGGCATTCACTTATTGTAACACAGGCATTCACTTATTGTAACACAGGCATTCACTTATTGTAACACAGACATTCACTTATTGTAACACAGGCATTCACTTATTGTAACATAAGCATTCATTTATTGTAACACACTTATTGCAGGCATTCACTTATTGTAACACAGGCATTCACTTATTGTAACACAGACATTCACTTATTGTAACACAGGCATTCACTTATTGTAACACATGCATTCACTTATTGTAACACAGGCATTCACTTATTGGGCATTCACTTATTGTAACACAGGCATTCACTTATTGTAACACAGGCATTCACTTATTGTAACACAGGCATTCACTTATTGTAACACAGGCATTCACTTATTGTAACACAGGCATTCACTTATTGTAACACAGGCATTCACTTATTGTAACACAGGCATTCACTTATTGTAACACAGGCATTCACTTATTGTATTGTAACACAGGCATTCACTTATTGGCAGGCATTCACTTATTGTAACACAGGCACAGACATTCACTTATTGTAACACAGACATTCACTTATTGTAACACAGACATTCACTTATTGTAACACAGACATTCACTTATTGTAACACAGACATTCACTTATTGTAACACAGACATTCACTTATTGTAACACAGACATTCACTTATTGTAACACAGACATTCACTTATTGTAACACAGACATTCACTTATTGTAACACAGACATTCACTTATTGTAACACAGACATTCACTTATTGTAACACAGACATTCACTTATTGTAACACAAGCATTCACTTATTGTAACACAGACATTCACTTATTGTAATACAGGCATTCACTTATTGTAACACAGACATTCACTTTTTGTAATACAGGCATTCACTTATTGTAACACAGGCATTCACTTATTGTAACACATGCATAAACGGGCTGCATGATCATTCTCCGCTCTATAATACGTCTCACCAAAAATCGCGTCTTTTATTGTTAAGTGACATACAAAAAACAAAAACGAAAAAAAAAAAAAAAAAAAAAATACCAACAGAATAATCTCCCCCCCCCCCCCCCCCTCCAAAGGAATAAAGGAAAAAGAAAAGAAAATCCAAACCAAACAAACAAACAAACAAACAAAGAAAGAACAACAACAATAAGACAACACCAAAACAAACAACAAACCCAAACAAACCCCAAAATGTCATTGACAACGCCACCAAGTCAAACACAACAAACAGGCCCTGACAACTTGGGGGTTTCACCGTGCTTCCCTGTGCACAGTGACCAGGAACAAGAAAGGACTACACAGACGTTACAACCACGACACAGCCTGGTGTCGAAAGAAGAAGAACAAAAACAAAAACATAGAGAGGGGCTTTTTGGATTGTATGCTTGATTGATCAGTTGGAATCGTACCCCACCCCCTCCCCCCTCCTCCGCATCCGTCATAACAGTAGGCAGTGATCTCAGGATGAATTCAGAGGAAATAGCAAGATTGAAGTCATGTAAAAGACGGAAAGCAAAAGAAGAAGAACCTACCATGCAGCAGTTTCCGCCAACCACCCACGAAAGGAAGGGTTTTTCTTTTTTCTTTTACACCCACATCCACAGCTAAAGTGGCAGGTTTTGGTAGATTGTGTTTTCTATGAGACTGCCATGTAATTCATGTGCATAGAGTGTTGTAATCTGCATACAGGACTGCCATGTAATTCATGTGCAAAGACTGTTGTAATCTGCATACAGGACTGCCATGTCATTCATGTGCATAGAGTGCTGTAATCTGCATACAGGACTGCCATGTAGTTTCATGTGCCTAGAGTGTTGTGATCTGCATACAGGACTGCCATGTAATTGATGTGCATAGAGTATTGTAATCTGCACACAGGACTGCCATGTAATTGATGTGCATAGAGTATTGTAATCTGCACACAGGACTGTCATGTAATTTCATGTGCATAGAGTGTTGTAATCTGCACACAGGACTGCCATGTAATTTCATGTGCCTAGAGTGTTGTGATCTGCATACAGGACTGCCATGTAATTGATGTGCATAGAGTATTGTAATCTGCACACAGGACTGCCATGTAATTGATGTGCATAGAGTGTTGTAATCTGCACACACGACTGCCATGTAATTGATGTGCAAAGACTGTTGTGATCTGCATACAGGACTGCCATGTAATTCATGTGCATACTGTTGTGATGTGTTGCCATGTAATTCATGTGCATAGAGTGTTGTGATCTGCATACATGACTGCCATGTAATTCATGTGCATAGAGTGTTGAAATCTGCATACATGTAATTTCATGTGCATAGAGTTGTGATCTGCATACATGTAATTTCATGTGCATGGAGAGTTGTGATCTGCAACTGCCATGTAATTCATGTGCATACTGCAGGACTGCCATGTAATTTCATGTGCATAGAGTTGTGATCTGCATACAGGACTGCCATGTAATTCATGTGCATAGAGTGTTGTGATCTGCATACATGACTGCCATGTAATTCATGTGACTGTTGTGATGCATACAGACTGCCATGTAATTCATGTGCATGTGTTGTGATCTGCATACATGACTGCCACATGTGCATAGCCATGTAAATTTCATGTGCATAGGAGAGTTGTGATCTGCATACAGGACTGCCATGTAATTCATGTGCATAGAGTGTTGTGATCTGCATACAGGACTGCCATGTAATTCATGTGCATAGAGAGACTGTTGTGATCTGCATACAGGACTGCCATGTAATTCATGTGCATAGAGACTGTTGTGATCTGCATACAGGACTGCCATGTAATTCATGTGCATAGAGTGTTGTGATCTGCATACAGGACTGCCATGTAATTCATGTGCATAGAGAAGTGTTGTGATCTGCATTGCCATGTAATTTCTGCATACCATGTAATTCATGTGCATAGAGTTGTGATCTGCATACAGGACTGCCATGTAATTCATGTGCATAGAGTGTTGTGATCTGCATACAGGACTGCCATGTAATTCATGTGCATAGAGAGACTGTTGTGATCTGCATACAGGACTGCCATGTAATTCATGTGCATAGACTGTTGTGATCTGCATACAGGACTGCCATGTAATTCATGTGCATAGAGAATGTGCTGTTGTGATCTGCATACAGGACTGCCATGTAATTCATGTGCATCTGCATAGAGTGTAATTCATTGCATGTGATCTGCATACAGGACTGCCATGTAATTCATGTGCATAGAGTGCTGTGATCTGCATACAGGACTGCCATGTAATTCATGTGCATATTCTGCATGTGCATAGAGTGTTGTGATCTGCATACAGGACTGCCATGTAATTCATGTGCATAGAGTGACTGTTGTGATCTGCATACAGGACTGCCATGTAATTCATGTGCATAGAGTGCTGTAGGACTGCCATGTGCATACAGGACTGCCATGTAATTCATGTGCATAGAGAGTTGTGATCTGCCACTGCCATAATTCATGTGCATAGAGTGTTGTGATGTGCATGCCATGTAATTCATGTGCATAGAGAGACTGTTGTGATGTGCATACAGGACTGCCATGTAATTCATGTGCATAGAGTGCTGTGATGCATACAGGACTGCCATGTAATTCATGTGCATAGAGTGTTGTGATCTGCATACAGGACTGCCATGTAATTCATGTGCATAGAGTGCTGTGATCTGCATACAGGACTGCCATGTAATTCATGTGCATAGAGAGACTGTTGTGATCTGCATACAGGACTGCCATGTAATTCATGTGCATAGAGTGTTGTGATCTGCATACAGGACTGCCATGTAATTCATGTTGTTGTGATCTGCATACAGGACTGCCATGTAATTCATGTGCATAGAGAGACTGTTGTGATCTGCATACAGGGACTGCCATGTTTCATGTGCATAGAGAGACTGTTGTGATCTGCATACAGGACTGCCATGTAATTCATGTGCATAGAGAGACTGTTGTGATCTGCATATGCCATGTAATTCATGTGCATAGACACTGCTGTTTCATGTGCATTGTTGTGATCTGCATACAGGACTGCCATGTAATTCATGATAGACTGTGTTCTGCATACAGGACTGCCATGTAATTCATGTGCATAGGCTTGTGATCCTACAGGACTGCTGTAATTCATGTGTAGAAGACTGCTGTTTTCTTTATATAATCTGTTTCCGATGAGACTAGATGGCAATCTTACTATCTGAATCAGGCCAATGCTCTCAAGAAACATGTTCAACCGTCAAGGCTTGAACCTACGGGCCTTTGGTGGAGAGGCTGACACCTTGCCTTTGGACTGCTAAGTCCCCAAAGTGAAGGCCAATGCGACAGAGGTAGGGTTACCCAAGGGGATAATGAATAGAAGAGGAAAAGGAAGAGTTTCAAATAAAAATGCATTAATGGATAAGAAGGTATAAGCAAGATGATATTTAAGTGAAAGTGAAAGAAAAGAAGTAGGACCTACCAGTATCACGGTCAACGGCCCAAGCTAGATCATCCACACACAAAAATACATTCTTATAAAGTGTCTATTGGACAATAAAGGACGATACACACACAAAAAGACGTTCTTATAAAGTGTCTACACAATTCTTTCTTATAAAGTGTCTATTGGACAATAAAGGACGATACACACACAAAAAGACATTCTTATAAAGTGTCTATTGGACAATACAGGACGATAAACACACTAACGAGCGTACAATTTAAATCCTCAAAGGCAAAAAGTAATTAATTACAGGACAGACAAATGGGGGCTTTCAGCTTGAGGCGAACAATAAATAAATGACCTTTCATGAATCTATTAGGGTATCTCAAAAGTGACATAAGTTGTAGCACTTTCCGGTTTCGATCCTTTACTGGAGTGTCTGTCAGTCTGACT
>JAXRKP010001324.1:110000-138935 GCA_037039925.1 Doris montereyensis | reverse complement strand
AGAGACTTCCGCCTGTAGAGATAGCGACTTGTAGAGACTTCCGCTTGTAGAGATAAGACTTCCACCTGTAGAGATTTTCGCCTGTAGAGATAGAGACTTCCGCCTGTAGAGATAGAGACTTCCGCCTGTAGAGATAGAGACTTCCGCCTGTAGAGACTTTCGCCTGTAGAGATTTCCGCCTGTAGAGATAGAGACTTCCGCCTGTAGAAACTTCCGCCTGTAGAGATAGAGACTTCCACCTGTAGAGATAGAGACCTCCACCCTTCCGTAGAGATAGAGACTTCCACCTGTGTAGAGACTTCCGCTTGAAGAGATAGAGACTTCCTGCCTGTAGAGACTTCCGCCTGTAGAGACTAGAGACTTCCGCCTGTAGAGATAGAGACTTCCGCCTGTAGAGATAGAGACTTCCTGTAGAGACTTCCCTGCCTGTAGAAACTTCCCTGCCTGTAGAGACTTCCGCCTGTAGAGATAGAGACTTCCACCTGTAGAGATAGAGACTTCCGCCTGTAGAGATAGAGACTTCCGCCTGCCTGTAGAGATAGAGACTTCCGCCTGTAGAGATAGAGACTTCCACCTGTATAGACTTCCACTTGTAGAGACTTACGCCTGTAGAGACTTCCGCCTGTAGAGATAGAGACTTCGGCCTGTAGAGATAGAGAGTTCCATCTGTAGAGATAGAGACTTCCGCCTGTAGAAATAGAGACTTCCACCTGTAGAGACTTCCGCCTGAAGAGACTTCCACCTGTAGAGACTTCTGTCTGTAGAGACTTCCGCCTGTAGAGATTTCCGCCTGTAGAGATAGAGACTTTTCGCCTGAGAGATAGAGACTTCCGCCTGTAGAGATAGAGACTTCCGCCTGTAGAGATAGAGACTTCCGCCTGTAGAGATAGAGACTTCCGCCTGTAGAGATAGAGACTTCCGCCTGTAGAGATAGAGACTTCCACCTGTAGAGACTTCCATCTGTAGAGATAGAGACTTCCGCCTGTAGAAATGAGACTAGAGAGACTAGAGACTTCCGCCTGTAGAGACTTCCGCCTGTAGAGATTTCCACCTGTAGAGATAGAGACTTCCGCCTGTAGAGATAGAGACTTCCACCTGTAGAGATAGAGACTTCCGCCTGTAGAAACTTCCACCTGTAGAGATATAGACTTCCACCTGTAGAGATAGAGACTTCCGCCTAGAGATAGAGACTTCCACCTGTAGAGACTTCCGCCTGAAGAGACTTCCGCCTGTAGAGACTTCCCGCCTGAAAAGACTTCCGCCTGTAGAGATAGAGACTTCCGCCTGTAGAGATAGAGACTTCCGCCTGTAGAGATAGAGACTTCCGCCTGTAGTGACTTCCGCCTTCCGCCTGTAGAGACTTCCGCCTGTAGAGATAGAGACTTCCACTTGTAGAGATAGAGACTTCTGCCTGTAGAGATAGAGACTTCTGCCTGTAGAGATAGAACTTCCGCCTGAATAGACTTCCGCCTGTAGAGACTTACTAGAGACTTCCGCCTGTAGAGATAGAGACTCCTGCCTGTAGAGATAGAGACTTCCATCTGTAGAGATAGAGACTTCCGCCTGTAGAAATAGAGACTTCCACCTGTAGAGACTTCCGCCTGAAAAGATAGAGACTTCCGCTTTTCCGTCTGTAGAGATCTGTAGAGACCTCCGTCTGTAGAGATTTCCGCCTCAAGAGATAGAGACTTCCTGCCTGTAGAGACTTCCGTCTGTAGAGATAGAGACTTCAACCTGTAGAGATAGAGACTTCCTGCCTGTAGAGATAGAGACTTACGCCTGTAGAGACTTATGTAGAGACTTCCGCCTGTAGAGATAGAGACTTCCGCCTGTAGAGATAGAAACTTCCGCCTG
Source organism: Doris montereyensis (assembly GCA_037039925.1). Classification (NCBI taxonomy): domain Eukaryota; kingdom Metazoa; phylum Mollusca; class Gastropoda; order Nudibranchia; family Dorididae; genus Doris; species Doris montereyensis. The sequence goes on along the minus strand of JAXRKP010001324.1, from coordinate 137,081 downwards.
TAGAGATAGAGACTTCCCATCTGTAGAGATAGAGACTTCCGCCTGTAGAAACTTCCGCCTAGCAGAGACTTCCGCCTGTAGAGACTTCCACTCTGTAGAGACTCCGCCTGTAGAGATTTCCGCTGTAGAGATAGAGACTTCCATCTGTAGAGATAGATAGAGACTTCCACCTGTAGAGATAGAGAGACTTCCATCTGTAGAGATAGAGACTTCCACCTGTAGAAATAGAGACTTCCACCTGTAGAGACTTCTGCTGTAGAGACTTCCACCTGTAGAGACTTCCGCTTGTAGAGATTTCGCCTGTAGAGATAGAGAGACTTCCGCCTGTAGAGATAGAGATTCCGCCTGTAGAGACTTCCGCCTGTAGAGATTTCCGCCTGTAGATATAGAAACTTCCACCTGTAGATATAGAGACTTCCGCCTGTAGAGATAGAGACTTATGCCTGGTAGAGACTTCCGCCTGTAGAGATTGAGATTTCCGCCTGTAGAGATAGAGACTTCCGCCTGTAGAGATAGAGACTTCCGCTTGTAGAGATAGAGACTTCCGCCTGACTTCCGATAGAGACTTCCTCCTGTATAGACTTCCGCCTGTAGAGATAGAGACTTCCGCCTGTAGAGATAGAGACTTCCGCCTGTAGAGATAGAGACTTCTACTTGTAGAGACTTCCGCCTGTAGAGATAGAGATTTAGAGACGCCTGCAGACTAGAGACTTCCACCTGTAGAGACTTACGAGAGACTTATGCCTGTAGAGAATTTCGCTTGTAGAGACTTACGCCTGTAAAGACTTCCGCCTGTAGAGAATTTCGCTTGAGACTTCCGCCTGTAGAGATTACGAGTAAATAGACTTCCGCCTGTAGAGGATAGAGACTTCCGCCTGTAGAGACTTCCTCCTGAGAGACTTCCGCCTGTAGAGACAGAGATTTCTGCCTGTAGAGATAGAGACTTCACTTGTAGAGACTTCCGCCTGTAGAGATAGAGACTTCGCCTGTAGAGATTTCCGCCTTATAGAGATAGAGAGACTTCTGTAGAGAATTTCCTTGGTTATAGAGAGAGAATAGAGACTTCCAGACTTACTGTAGAGATAGAGACTTCCCCTGTAGAGACCTGTAGAGACGTCTACCTGTGGAGACTTCCGCCTGTAGAGATAGAGATGTTCACCTGTAGAGACTTCCACCTGTAGAGATAGAGACTCTCTACCTGCCTGTAGAGACGTCTACCTGTAGAGACTTCCACCTGTAGAGATAGAGATGTTCACCTGTAGAGACTTCCATCTGTAGAGATAGAGACTCTGCCTGTAGAGACTTCCGCCTGTAGAGACTCCCGCCTGTAGAGACAACATACTTCCAACATGACCCAGTCGTCCGTCTAGAAGTCGAAGTTGACTCAAGGCCCTGAGGACTCAAAGGAGAACATGATCACTCATTAAAAGGACCACACCGACATACACACACTGATGCACACACACACACACACACACACACACACACACACACACCACATCACATACGTATCCATACAACAAGAGCACAATGCTTTAGATTGATTTTGAGAGAAAAAATAGGCCACAAGATCAATGGTTTGAAATAGCCGTATCAATCATACGAGTTTCATTGTTCATTGAAATTGCGCTCGTCCACTGTACAGGACGATTTGAGGGCGTATAAAAGAAACAGCAAGATGAAATATAAGAGAAATAGTGAAAGGTGAAAAGAAAGAGGTAGGAATTACCCCACAAACGCCCACCAAACGCATGTACATTTTTAAAACTATGATTATTGAAATATTATGAAATTCAAAGACTTTCGTTTGTCTATAACTTCTTCGGAATCACCGCCATATATTAAAAAAGAAAGAAAAAAAAAGCAGTACAATAATAGTGTTTTAAAAGTGGCATTGTTTTGGTGTTACAAGACCTTCAATACAATATGAAATGCAACACGTTTTTACTATAAATACATCATTCTTCACACAAACAGCCTACACACATTTAAGCATTACGAAATTAAACATGTACAACATAACTACAAAAGAATTCAAATGTAAACCTAACATGTAGATCTATAACATAACAACATGTAAACATTAAGATGTAAATCTATAACATAACAACATATAAACATAACAACAAAATAAACAAATGTAAACGTAATATGTAGACCTAATAACAAAACAACATCTAAACAAATGTAACATGTAAACGTAAACATGTAGATCTAAAACGTAACATGTAGACTTATAATAACATGCAAACGTAACATGTAAACGTAACATGTAGACCTATAACATAACAACATGTAAACGTAACATGTAGACTATAACATATAACATAAGATCTAACCATAACAACATGCAAACGTAACATGAAGATCTATAACATAACAACATGTAAACGTAACATGTAGACCTATAACATAAACGTAACATGTAAACGTAACATGTAAACGTACAGATCTATAACATAACAAACATGTAGATCTATAACATAACAACATGCAAACATAACATGTAACTATACAACATGTAGATCTATAACATAAAACGTAACATGTAAACGTAACATGTAAACGTAAATGTATATCAATAACAAACAACATATAAACGTAACATGTAGATACGTAACATGTAACAATGTGCAAACGTAACATGAAGATCTATAACAAAACAACATGTAACATAACAATATGTAAACGTAACATGTAGATCTATAACATAACAACGTGTCAACGTAACATGTAGATCTAAACGTAACATAAACAACGTAAACATAACCTGTAGATCTATAACATAAGAACATGTAAAAGTAACATGTAAATCTATAACATAAACAACATTTAAACGTAACATGTAGATCTATAACATAACAATATGTAAACGTAAAATATGTAAACTATAACATAAACGTAACATGTAAACGTAACATGTAGATCTATAACATAACAACATGTTAACATAACATGTAGATCTATAACATAACAACATGCAAACGTAACATGTACATCTATAACAAAACAACATGTAAACGTAGCATGTAAACGTAACATGTATATCTATAACATAACAACATGTAGATCATATAAACATAACAATATGTAAACGTACCACGTAAATCGTAATATAAACGTAATATGTAAACGTAACATGTAGATCTATAACATAACAACATTTAAACGTAACATGTAAACGAATCTGTATCTATAACATAACAACATGTAAAAGTAACATATAAACATGTCTATAATCTATAACAACATTTAAACGTAACATGTAGATCTATAACATAACATATAAACAACATGTAAATAACGTAACATATAGATCTATAACATAACAACATTTAAACGTAACATGTAAATCTATAACAGAACAACATGTAAACGTAATGTAGTAACATGTAAACGTAATATATATATATAACATAACAACATGTAAACGTAACATGTAGATCTATAACATAACAAACGTAAACGTAACATGTAAACGTAACACATGTAAACGTAACATGTAAATGTAAACGTAACATGAACGTAACATGTAACATGTAATAAATGTAACAAGTAAACGTAACATGTAAACGTAACATAAACGTAACATACATAAACGTAACATGTAAACGTAACATGTAAACGTAACATGTAAACGTAACATGTAAATGTAACATGTAAACGTAACATGTAAACGTAACATGTAATACGTAACATTTAAACGTAACATTTAAACGTAACATGTAGATCTATAGATCTATAAAAACGTAACATGAAAAACTTAGTATGTAGATCTATAAAATAACAAAAATGTAAACGTAAGAGTAAACGTAAATAAACGTGAAAAACAAAATCCACATGGTATGAATAACCCTGTTCATCTGAAAGTAGTGAAAGCCATTTCAGCAGGAACGGTGTCAATAATAATATTTTCTGCCCCAACGGCCATAGAAATCCTAACACTTAACTTGCACCTATAAAACATGAACCCGTCTGTTGAATGCGTTCTTTGAATACGAAAACGTCCAGTCAGCAACTACGTAGTAAATAAAGACAGTGATAATAACACTTGCTGTTGCTGTTGTTGATCTATAACTCTTGTAATATTGGGACATTGTCATGTGTGTAGCCTCAAAGAAAGTGCTTTTAACAACATGCAATGACTGTGAAATCTATAACATGACAACATGCAAACGTGTAAACGTAAAATGATTTCAGAGCACTCACCGTAACATGATCCTCTCAGCCTCTCTCGTAACGGGAGCCCTAAGGCAGGAATGTTGTTGTTGTTGTTGTTGTTGTTGTTATTGTTGTTGTTGTTGCAAACGTTATGTGTTTTTAAAAGTAGAATTACATGATTGCTTTTTTGTTTTTGCTGAACCCGTTGTTATCTGAATTGTTTTTTCGTTAATACACTCGTCGATGTTATTGATGATGATGATGTTGAGGAAAGTGATGATGATGATGATGATGATGATGATGATGTTGTTGTTGAGGGTGATGATGATGATGATGATGATGTTGATGATGATGATGATGATGTTGAGGGTGTGATGATGATGATGATGATGTTGATGATGGGATGATGATGATGATGTTGAGGGTGATGATGATGTTGATGATGTTGAGGGTGATGATGATGATGATGATGTTGAGGGTGACGATGATGATGAGGATGATGATGATATTGAGGGATGATGATGATGATGATGATGATGATGATGATGATGATGATGATGTTGAGGGTGATGATAATGATGATGATGATGATGTTAATGTTCCCGAGGTAGAAAAACCATGAGAGAACCCCATACAGTGGCTGAGACAAATTCAAATGGAACACACAAAAAAAATAGAGGGAAAAGTAAAAATATGGTTTCATGATCGGGGACGAATGATGCTGGTGGTAGTGATAACGATAATGATGACATTAAAGGTGATTATACTAAATATTATGTTGTTGATGTTGATAGCGATGATGATTATGGTGACAGTATATGAAGGTGGTCAAGGTGATAACGGCGATGATGATATGGATGCGGATGATGATGACAATGATGATATGACTGCCGATAGTGAAGACGATGATGCTATGGATGGGGATGATGATGACAATGATGATATGGATGCGGATGATGATGACGATGAGGATATGGATGCAGATGATGATGACGATGATAATATCGATAGGGATGATGATGATGATGACGATGATGATATGGCTGTGGATGATGATGATAACGATAATGATATAGATGCGGATGGTGACTATGATGATAATGATATGAATGTAGATGATGACAATGGTGATGATGATATGGATGCAAATGATGGTGACGATGCGGATATCGATGCGGATAATGATGACGATGATGATATGGATGTGGATAATGATGATGATATAGATGGGGATGATGATGATGACCATGATGATATCAATGCGGATGGTGATGACGATGATGTGCATGGTGACGATGATGATGATATGGATGTTGGTGATGATGATGATGATATGGATGTGGATGATGAAGAGGATGATGATATGGATGCGGGTGATGATGATGGTGACTATGATGATATCGATGTGATGATGATGACGATGATGATATGGATGTGGTTGATGATGATGATGGTTATATCGCTGCAGATGATGATGACGATGATGATGATATCGATACGGATGATGATGACCATGATGATGTGGATGTGGATGATGAAGATGATATAGATGTAGATGATGATGATGATGATAGCAATGCGGATGGTGATGACGATATGGATGGTGACGATGATGATGATATGGATGTTGGTGATGATGATATGGATGTGGATGATGAAGAGGAGGATGATATGGATGCGGGTGATGATGATGGTGATTATGATGATATCGATTGATGATGATGATGATATGATGTGTTGATGATGATGATGGTTATATCGTTGCAGATGATGATGATGACGATGATGATGATATCGATACGATGATGATGACCATGATGATGTGGATGTGGATGATGAAGATGATATAGATGTATGATGATGATGATGATAGCAATGATGGTGATGACGGATGATGATGACGATGATGATGATATGGATGTTGGTGATGATGATGATATGGATGGGATGATGAAGAGGAGGATGATATGGATGCGGGTGATGATGATGGTGATTATGATGATATCAGATGATGATGACGATGATGATATGGATATGATGATGATGGATTATGATCGATACGGATGATGATGACCATGATGATGTGATGTGGATGATGAAGATGATATGGATGTAGATGACGATGATGATGATGATATCAATGCGGATGATGATGACGCTGATGATATGGATATGGATGATGATGATGTGGATGTGGATGATGAAGAGGACGATGATATCTATGCGTATGAGGATGACGATGATGAAATCTTATGCGTATGATGATGACGATGATGATATCGATGCGGAGGATGATGACGAGGATGATATGGATGATGATGATAATGACAATGATGATATCAATGCGGATGATCATGACGATGATGGTATAGATGTGGTTGATGATGATGATGGTGATATCGTCGCGGATGATGATGACGATGATGCTGAGATCAATGCGGATGATGACGACGATGATGATGGGGATGGGGAGGATGATGGTGATAATGAGGATATGGATGTGGATGAGGACGATGATGATGATATCAATGCAGATGAAGATGACGATGATGATGTGGATGTGGATGATGATGAGGATGATGATATGAATGTGGATGATGACGATGATGATGATATGGATGTTGATGATGACGATGATGATGATATGGATGTGGATGATGACGATGATGATGATATGGATGTGGATGATGACGATGATGATGATATGGATGTGGATGACGGCGATGATGATGATATGGATGTGGATGATGACGATGATGATGATATGGATGTGGATGATGACGATGATGAGGATATGGATGATGATGACGATGATGATGATATAGATGCGGATGATGATTACAATGGTGATGATGATGATGATGATGATGATGATGATGATGATGGTGATGATGATGACGGTGATGATGATGTTGTCGAAGATAATGCTAATATAACATTCATAATAATGATGAGGATTACTGAGGTAGGAATGAGCACGGGATTAAGAAGATAATGAAGACACTGATTATGATGATGACATTGGCGATAAAGAAAATAAATATAATGATGACATTGACATTGATAACATTGATGATAATGATGACGATAAAGGACCTTACGTCCTGTTCACTTTGGCCCATCATGCAGCTGAAGGAACATGATGATGACGATGAAAGGGACACGGTTTGATAAAGAAAACCTTCCCTTGTAACTCCCTGACCCTTATTCATCTCATCTCCTATTCCTCCCCTCCCCTGCTTTTTTCTTCCCTCGACCAGTCGGGAGACTTCGCGCCCATAGATAAGGTGTCGGCCTCTCAACAAAAAAGTGCGTGGTTCAAGCCCCAGCAGGTGGAAATGTTTTTCAATTTTTTTGAAAGGTAAAATCCACCTCCCCATCTCCCCGCCTAGTCAAGGAAGGTGGGTCGTCACCTAATCTAACCGGAGATGGACGTTCAAAAAGGAGGTCCCGTGCAGATCACAAGACTCTGTGCATTTTAAGATCCCTTTGGTTGTTTGAAAGACAGTCCGGGCAAAATTAAAAAAGAAAATCCTACCAAAAACCGCGCGATTACCTGAGTAGTGGATGGGGTCAAAATCAAACGAAATTGCACACCCCCCACACCCCCCCAAAAACAAATCGTGTTTTGTTTGTTTAGTGTTTAGCTTGATAGTGTACTTCATTTCTTATCATCATTTTAAACGTGTAGGTTTGAACTCACTATAAAAATCGTCTCAGTCAGCTTCGTTTGTCGTCCATTGTTGTCATGCTAACAAACACGACTAACCAAACCCTCTTGAGTGTTTCACAGTGTTCCTTTTTATCTTGTGTGCGTTTGAAATGATAAATTGCCTTGCAAGTCATTTCTAATATTATCCGAGCCTGTTATGGCTGCAGTCTTAATAGTGATATATTTCCTGAGGACATAGTTCTGTGTTTGTGGTAACGCTATGAATCCAAATTTTAATATGTCTGATGGGATTTGTCTGTTGTCGTACTGTCCTTTTTATATTCTGTTTAACAAAAATTGTGAGTTTAGATACCCCTACCTCCTCAAGGGGCTTTAAAAGTTCATTCGTAATATCATCTGTTCCACCTGTTTTCGAGCCTTCATTGCTGTTGCCTTACTTCATCGTTCATAATCGGAAGCTCTATCAGAGCTTGTTATTGTTTTGCTTTTGCGTGGGTCTTTCATCGTCCGGCACCGGTGGCTCCGTCGATAGAGTTTACGTCTACATCACAGGAGACTCAAGTTCAATTCCCACTCTGAGCATATTTTTCTGGCTCTCCTGTCAGCCCAGCGGCGAAATGGGTAGTTGGTCAACTCAGACAAATGGGTAGGTCAACTCAGACTCGGCGAAATGGGTAGTTGGTCAACTCAGACTGGCGAAATGGGTAGTTGGTCAACACTCGTGGGTAGTTGGTCAACTCAGACTCGGCGAAATGGGTAGTTGGTCAACACTCAGACTCGGCGAAATGGGTAGTTGGTCAACTCAGACTCGGCGAAATGGGTAGTTGGTCAACACTCAGACTCGGCGAAATGGGTAGTTGGTCAACACCAGACTCGGCGAAATGGGAGTTGGTCAACTCAGACTCAGCGAAATGGGTAGTTGGTCAACACTCAGACTCGGCGAAATGGGTAGTTGGTCAACTCAGACTCGGCGAAATGGGTAGTTGGTCAACTCTCAGACTCGGCGAAATGGGTAGTTGGTCAACTCAGACTCGGCGAAAGTAAAGGTGGCGTGGAAAGCAATGGCAAACTATGACGTTGTGCCGTATGCCTAGACCAATCAGAACTCTACTACTGATTACCTTAGGCTCAACTCTGAGTATGGGACTTACTTTACTTTCATCATCAAACAGTTTTTGAGACGTATTATGATGGGGGGGTAACGTGAATGACAAGGACAACTGACCAGAAACTGGAAGCAAGAGAACAGTGGTTTTTGAGACGTAATGTGAGGGTAATAATAATAATAATAATAATAATAATAATAATAATAATAATAATAATAATAATAATAATAATAATAATAATAATAATAATAATAATAATAATAATAATAATAATAATAATAATAATAATAATAATAATATAATAATAAATAATAATAATAATAATAATAATAATAATAATAATAATAATAATAATAATAATAATAATAATAATAATAATAATAATAATAATAATAATAATAATAATAATAATAATAATATAATTCATTTCTATAGCGGCCACTCCCATCTTACGACAGCTCTGGACGCATTTATACATACATAGTAAAAAACCATGAGCAATTTAGATATACAAAATAAATAAATAATTAAATAAATAAATAAATAAATAAATAAACAAATAAATAAATAATAGATAAATAAATAAATAAATAAATAAATAAATAAATAAATAAATAAATAAATAAATAAATAAATAAATCAACCAATCAATCAATCAATAAAAATGAATAAATAAAAGTAAATAAAATAAATAAATAAATGAACACATGAAAGCATATTATCATTTATAAAGGTGTATGGCACATGAATTCAAATCGCATAATTAAAACAATTACTTTTCTTCTAAGCAACATCGCATGAGGTATGTTTTTAAGGTGTTTTTTAACTGTGTCTTCCGACGTGTCAAACATAAATCGTATTGACAGTGGAAGGAAATAGAATCCCTGAACGACGCCGAAAGAAATGTTAAAAAAAACATCACAAAGTGGCTGAAAACAAATAGGAATAACGCCACTATACGTACAACAAACAATCGTAGAAAATGAAGTTTTTTAAAATTTGATTTGATTTACCCACATCCACAACTAAGGTGATCTCTGGGATTTTGGTAGGATTTTTATTTTTGCCCAGACTGCCCTGTAAACAACCAAGGGATCGTTAACGTGCACAGAATGTTGTGATCTGCACACGGGACCCTCCATGTTATCGTCCGCCTCCAATCGCACGACACGACACGATCCACCTACCTGGACCAGAGGGGGGGTGTAGATTTTACTCGAAAAACTCGAGAACAGTCTTCAACCGTTGGCAGAGTTCGAACCTACGATCTTTGGACTACCGAGTCCCGTCTGGAAAAGGGAGACACATAATAGTCAGTGGCACATAATGACATGAATGAATAGTTCTTTTTTTTTTTACACGCGATACATCTTTGTCGAGTCCAAACACAAACTTGCCCTTTAAAAAAAAAAGATAACGGGTATCGATTCCAATTGTGACGTCATGCTTAGAAGTGTGACGTAGCATTGTTTACAGACGACAATATGCCTTTATTATGAAGAGCTCAATCATTTGCTCTTCCGTTTACAAAGTCCACAGGTGATAACAGTGGAGAATATTGAACGTATTTCCACTGCCTTTACAGTGGACTCAAACCATTTAATGACGCCAACGGCTATTTCAAAACACAACAATTAACACATTCCAAATAAATAGCAAATTGGAGTTCTTGTCCCATCGATGAAAGGAACAAATCTTGTGTCACTTGAGGTTCATGGTTATATTTGTATTTCTGTGTGTATTTCTGTGTGTATTTCTGTATGTATGTGTGTATGTATGTATGTATGTATGTATGTATGTATGTATGTATGTATGTATGTATGTATGTGTATGTATGTATGTATGTATGTATGTATGTATGTATGTATGTATGTATGTATGTATGTATGTATGTATGTGTGTATGTATGTAGTATGTATGTATGTATGTATGTATGTATGTATGTCGTATGTAGTATGTTTGTATGTAGTATGTTTGCATGTATGTATGTATGTATGTATGTATGTATGTATGTATGTGTATGTATGTCTATGTTTCAGCTTTGTTGTCACATTGCTGTTTATTTCTGAATCATGAATTATGTGTCGATTTTATCGCTACATCTCTCCTCAATGTTATTTATGAGACACTATTGTCATCGATACACCTGTAAATCGATAGCTATACACATACAGGTATATCTATTGCACGTCGTTCACCTGGGGGACTACAAGCCTTTTGTATAATAGTTGTATGGACTGGCATATATATATATATCTTTATTAAGATGTAATGAGCTAAGGTATAACATGTGTACATACATCGTACATCCATTCATATGCATATCTCTGTTTGTCTCTGTCTTTGTCTTTGTTTCTGTTTCTCATTTTGCCTGTCTGTCTGCCTATCTGTCTATCTGTCTGGTTATCTTTCTCTTTTTCTCCCTGACTCTCTGCCTCACTGTCTCACTATCTATTTGTGTGTCTGTTTGTCTGTCTGTCTGTCTGGTTGACTGTCTGTCTCGTCTCTCTCTCTCTCTCTCTCTCTCTCTCTCTCTCTCTCTCTCTCTCTCTCTCTCTCTCCCCCTCTCTCTCTCTCTCTCTCTCTCTCTCTCTCTCTCTCTCTCTCCTCCCTCTCTCTCTCTCTTTTCTCTCTCTCTCATTCTCTCTCTATCTCTCTTTCTTCTCTCTCTTTCTCTCTCTACCTCCCTGTCTGTCTGTCTGTCTACCTCTGCTAGCCTGGCTACATAATTGTCGGCATGAATAATATAACACGGAGTACCATGAAGCAAGACAAGAAACATATCACACCAACCACAGAAAATGGAAAAATGTCAAAGCAGATCTGTTTACCATAGGTCCTAAAAGTACGAAGGACTGTAGAGTAGTACAACAGGGAAGGATAAGATAGATTTCGAATGATACACTAGAAGGGACTACATGACCGAAATCACACCTCTCTCCATAATATATAAAATAGAATACAAGGCAACTTTGACTTGGCTTAGCAACTTCCGAAAGAGGACAAGACAAGATAACCAAGGAATCCAATGTAGACTGAAGTGATAAGCAGCTAAAAATCGATAATAAAATGACAAATAAACCAACAAACAATATACATTCCTTGATACATTTACACAAAAACAAATAACAACAAATGAAAATATTGGACAAAACCAGTCTTAAAACTAGAACCCTTCACCTCCCCCCCCCCCCCCCCCCCGTGCCACCATAGCAAATGCCATAAACACTCAGAGATCACAGGCGCCGACGAAGACAAACATCACAACCTTGCCAAGCTTCCAACAAAGAGGGATACAGTCGCCAGGAAAAGTCAGGACTACCACACGAATAGCAACGCAAGTAAACGGTCTAACATCAAGGCACCCCACCCCTCTGTCTGCCGGTTTGTTCCTGTCATCACTCTGTCTCTGTCTCTTCTCTGTCTCTGTCTCCGTCTCTGTCTCTCTCGGCTCTCTCTCTCTGTGTATGTCTCTCTCTCTCTCTCTCTCTTCTCTCTCTCTCTCTCTCTTCTTCTCTCTCTCTCTCTCTCTCTCTCTCTTCTCTCTCTCTCTCTCTCTTCTGTCCCTCCCCCCCTCCTCTGATAGTTAAAGATATAATCTGAATCACAGGCTCAGTGACGGTACAAACAGACAACCAGAAGCAGGTTCTGTCTATATTTGACATTTAAACTAGTAGAGAGAGAGAGAAAGAGAGAGAGAGAGAGAGAGAGAGAGAGAGAGAGAGAGAGAGAGAGAGAGAGAGAGAGAGAGAGAGAGAGAGAGAGAGAGAGAGAGAGAGAGAGAGAGAGAGAGAGAGAGAGAGAGAGAGAGAGAGGATAGGGAGAGACATACAGACAACCAGGCAGGCAGACATACATAGACAGAAAAGAAAGAGCCAGAGACAGAGACAGGGCAAAGAGAGACAGGCAAACAGACAGACAGAGACAGAGACAGAAAAAGACAGATACAGAGGCACAGACAGACACAGAGACAAAGACAGACAGAGACAGACAGAGACAGAGACGGAGACAGAGACAAAGACAAAGACTGAGACACAGAAAGACAGAAACAGAGACAGAGAGAAAAGACGCAGACAGACACATAGACAGAGACAGAGAAGATAGGACAGAGCCAGAGCCAGAGAGACAAAAACACATAATGAAGGCAGAGCAAAACACCTTTAACTTAGAGTAGAACATCGTAATGAAATGCTAGACCAATGTTACTGCATGCTTTGAAAATAAAACAACCTAACTTAGCTTAACAGACATTTCTCAAGAGATTCTGGGGTAAATGTACCAGTGTGAGCTTGGGACAGTATAAAAGATGCCTCAGGCTAACATTTCTGTCTCGGGAACGATACACTTTGATGCACTCCACTACACGCTGTAAGTATTGGGGTATGATTTGGCTAAGTGTCGGTCTCTCAACCAAAGGCAGGGGTTTGAGCCCCGCTGAAGGCAAAAGTCTCTATCTCTACAGGCGGGAAGTCTCTAAAGGCTCTTTATCTCTAGGTCTCTATTCCTACAGGAAGTCTCTATCTCTACAGGCGGAAGTCTCTATCTCTACAGGCGGAAGTAAGGCAAAACTCTTCTCTACAGGCGGAAGTTTCTACAGGCGGAAGTCTCTATCTCTACAGGCGGAAGTCTCTATCTCTACAGGCGGAAGTCTCTATCTCTACAGGCGGAAGTTTCTACAGGCGGCCCTATCTCTACAGGCGGAAGTCTATCTCTACAGGCGGAAGTCTCTATCTCTACAGGCGGAAGTCTCTATCTACAGGCGGAAGTCTTTATCTTTACAGACGGAAGTCTCTACAGGCGAAAGTCTCTACAGTAACCGAAATGAAGAAAAAGCATTGATTTTACTATTTTAGAACAAAGAAATGGGAAAGAAAAGTTTAAAAACGAGTTTCTACGTGACGATTCCGCTAACTTCTTTGAACGTCTTGACTTGAAAAACTGTGGGTATTATATCAAACTGAGTTCATTTCAAATGTTACCCAAATCTTAATCAAGCCGTCCACCCCACCCTCTCCTCCTTCGTAGCTCCACATCCGACCCCTCCCAGCCAGCCGCGCAGGCCTGTAGGCTGATGACTCATCACGTCGGCCGTACGACGACGCCCATACTCAATGACGACACGTCGTTTTAGTCGCTTAGTCGTCTTGGTTACGTGGCACACACATACACACACACATACACACACACACACACATTGTCATTTCTATTATTTTAAGGTCCCAAGGAACTAAATAGTCCACAGGCAAGGTGTCAACCTCTCCATCAAAAGTTACTGGGTTTGAGCCTCACCAACAGTTGAAACATTTTCTTGAGTTTTTTTCAGAAACCCTACACCCTCCTCCCGGTGACGGGGCGATAAAAAAGGAGGTCCCGTGTGCAGATCACAACACTCTGCACACGTTAAAGATCCCTTGGCTGTTTACAGAGCAGTCAGGGCAAAATTAAAATCCTACCACAAACCTCTGAGATCATCTTAGTTGTGATGGGTAAATCAAATCAAAAGAACTAAAATGAAAATCAAAGCCATACTCGTGTCGTTTTTTAGTCGCTTAGTTGGTGTTGGCTGCGTGGGCACACGTTTCTATCATTGTAAGGTCTCCAAAAGGGGAAATAAATCAAGGTGTGGCTACTTTCTCTTTTAAGACTCAAGTCGAGGCTGATGGATTTTGATGACAATGTGTTGAGTGTGTTATGTGGACACGATGTAGCATACCTAAGCCGTTTAGTTGCTTAGAGACAGACTGAGACAGAGACTGAGAGTGAGGCTGAGAGTGAGAGTAAGACTGAGACTGAGAGTGAGAGCAGATTTGCCAGCTTTAGAACCGCCTGACTGCGTTAAGTGTTAGCCTTTGTCACGTGATTCTTTGGGCGAGTGTGTGTAAGGTATGTGTGTGTGTATGTGTGAGTGTGTAAGATGTGTATGTGTGTGCGTATTTATCTGTATATTTGTGATGGGTGTGTATCTGTGTGTCTGTATGTCTATGGTTTGTGTGTGTATGTGTGTGCGTATTTTTGCGTATATTTATGATGTGTGTGTGTGGGGTCTAGGTGTGTGTCTGTTTGTGTACGGTTTGTGTGTGTTTGTGTGTGTGTGTATGTGTACATGTGTACGCATTTGTCTGTATATCTATGATGGATATGTGTGTATGTCTCTGTGTGTCTGTTCGTGTAGGAGAGAGGGTTCACCTGGTACACTGCCCGAGGGCCCATGGGGTCTTTGTGTGGGGGGAGGTTGGGGGAAGAGGGAGACATTTGATCTTGGGGACATTAGATCTTGAGGATATTAGATCTTGGGGACATTATATCTTGGGGACACTAGATCTTGGGGACATTAGATCTTGGGGATATTAGATCTTGGGGACATTAGATCTTGGGGACATTAGATCTTGGTGACATTAGATCTTAGGAATATTAAATCTTGGGGACATTAGATCTTGGGGACATTAGATCTTGGGGACATTAGATCTTTGGGGACATTACATCTTGGGGACATTAGATCTTGGGGACATTAGATCTTGGTGACATTAGATCTTGGAATATTAAATCTTGGGGACATTAGATCTTGGGGACGTTAGATCTTGGGATATTAAATCTTGGGGACATTAGATCTTGGGGATATTAGATCTTGGGATATTAAATCTTGGGGACATTAGATCTTGGGGACGTTAGATCTGGGGATATTAAATCTTGGGGACATTAGATCTTGGGGATATTTAAATCTTGGGGACATTAGATCTTGGGGATATTTAAATCTTGTGGACATTAGATCTTGGGGATATTTAAATCTTGGGGACATTAGATCTTGGGGATATTTAAATCTTGGGGACATTAGATCTTGGGGATATTTAAATCTTGGGGACATTAGATCTTGGGGATATTAGATCTTGGGGACATTAGATCTTGGGGATATTTAAATCTTGGGGACATTAAATCTTGGGGACATTAGATCTTGGGGATACTTAAATCTTGAGGACATTAGATCTTGGGGATATTTAAATCTTGGGGACATTAGATCTTGGGGACATTAGATCTTGGGATATTAGATCTTGGGGACATAGATCTTTGGGGACATTAGGATCTTGGGATATTTAAATCTTTGGGATATTTAAATCTTGGGGACATTAGATCTTGGGGACATTTAGATGTTGGGGACCAATAAGTACGCTCGAAGAAAATCAAAATCTGTACTTTGTTACAGTTTTTCCAATAATCAGGTCGAATTAGCTGCATGGTAAGGTGGAGGCTCTGGAGTATTACTGCATTGGCACATTTCAGTTCTCTCCACGGCCTTGGTTGGCTGCAGAAGATTACTTTGCCTTCTCATACTTGGACCACATCCCGATTTTGTATTTGATATAATTCGATTTGACCCACATCCACAGTTAAGGTGATCTCGGGTTTATAGTAGGGTTTTGTTTTGTTTTGTTTTTATTTTACCTGTAGTGTAAACAGCCATGGGTTCTTTAATGTGCTCAGAGTATTGCGGTTTGCTGGTTATTGTGACCTTCTTGTTATTGTCCGTCCCCTGGCTCAGGGAGGGCGGGGGGAAATTGAGATTTTACTCGAAAACTCAAAACCTCAAAACCATTTCAACATTTCAATCATCGGGACTAAAACCCACCACCTTTTTGGTAGAGAGACGCACGCCTTATCTCTTGACCATCCAGTCACTTCCTCCTCCCTCCCCCTCTCCCCCTCCCCCCAATAATTATGACCACAAAAGTACGCGCAACTGTCCAACGTAAAATCCAACAGTAAGAAGACTTTGGTGGCTACAATGAAGGACACACACACAAAAAAAACTCACGGAAACTACGTTGGTAAGAAGAACCTCACACATACAAAAAACACACGGAAACTACGTTGATAACAAGAACACACATACAAAAACACACGGAAACTACGTTGGTAAGAAGGACAGACACCAAAAAACACATGAAAACTACGTTGGTAACAAGAACACACATACAAAAACACACGGAAACTACGTTGGACAAGAAGGACACACACACAAAAAAAACACACGGAAAACACGTTGGTAAAAGGACACACATACAAAACACGGAAACTACAATAAACACACTTACAAAAACTACGTTGGTAACTCCTGACACACATACAAAAACACACGGAAACTACGTTGGTAAGAAGGACACACATATCAAAAACACACGGAAACTACGTTGGTAAGAAGGACACACTGACAAAAACACACGGAAACTACGTTGGTAACAAGGACACACTTACAAAAACATACGGAAACTACGTTGGTAACCCAACTACAAAAACACACGTTTGGTAAGAAGAACACACATACAAAAACACACGGAAACTACGTTGGTAAGAAGGACAGACACATAAAAACATACGGAAACTACGTTGGTAAGAAGGACAGACACATAAAAACATACGGAAACACACATAAAAACATACGGAAACTACGTTGAAAGACACACACACATACGGAGGACACACATACAAAAAACATACGGAAACTACGTTGGTAAGAAGGACACACAAAAAACACACGGAAGCTACGTTGGTAAGAAGGACACACAAAAACACACGAAGCTACGTTGGTAAGAAGAACACACAACAAAAACATACCGAGGCTACGTTGGTAAGAAGAACACACACAAACACAGGTCGTTGGCCAATTTGCTTAAACCAACGACGGAAGGTAAAGATGAAACAATTTACAAGCACATGACTGACTAATATGACAAAGTTAATTCATTTACCGGTACCTAAAATATTGTATAAAACGTATCGACAAACGGCTTACTGGTAGATAGCATAATAAGATTGCATGACATAAACAGAGAGAGAGAGAGAGAATGAGAGAGAGAGAGAGAGAGAGAGAGAGAGAGAGAGAGAGAGAGAGAGAGAGAGAGAGAGAGAGAGAGAGAGAGAGAGAGAGAGAGAGAGAGAGAGAGAGAAAGACAGGCAGAAAAGAAAGACAGAAAGACAGACATAGACAGAGAGCCAGACAGACAGACAGACAGAGACAGACGCAGAGACAGCGACAGAAACAGTGACAGAGACAAAGACAGAGGCTGAGACAGAGACAGAGACAAAAACAGCGACAGAGACAGAAACATAAAACAGACACAGAGACAGAGACAGAGACAAGCGAATGAGGAGCGAAATAAAGATAGACAAAAGAACAGTTATAGACACAGAGATAGCGAGATATATATATATATATATATATATATATATATATATATATAGATAGATAGATAGAGAGAGAGAGAGAGAGAGAGAGAGAGAGAGAGAGAGAGAGAGAGAGAGAGAGAGAGAGAGAGAGAGAGAGAAAGAGAGAGAGAGACAGACAGACAGACAGACAGACAGGCAGAGCCAGAGCCAGAGACATAGAGAGACACAGATAGACACAGAGAGAGAAAGAAACCGAGAGAGAGAAGAGAGAGAGAGAGAGAGAGAGAGAGAGAGAGAGAGAGAGAGAGAGAGAGAGAGAGAGAGAGAGAGAGAGAGAGAGAGAGAGAGAGAGAGAGAGAGAGAGAGAGAGAGAGAGAGAGAGAGAGAGAGAGAGAGAGAGAGAGATAGACACAGAGAGACAGAGAGACAGAGAAAGAGAGACAGAGAAAGAGAGACAGACAGACAGACGGATTGACAGACAGAGACAGAGAAAGACAGAGACAGAGACACAGCGAGAGACAGAGACAAGGACAAAGACAGAGACAGAGACAGAGATAGAAAGACAGCGACAGAGAAATTGTGAGTGATGGGATAACTGTAGAGGGTAAGATAATTTCGTCAGTAGTATTCTCAAAGACATGAACGTCATTCGAAAGGGGAGACAAGCCGATGAATGACCGAGCAGTAAGATAAAATCAACAGAAACAATCTATTTCCAAGGGCAGGACATTAACATGCACTCAGTTGTGTCTCAGTAGTCAATAGAGAAAATAGAAAGCCGAGGACATGGTCTACTTTACCAATTACGGAGAAGTCTGGTTGGTGACTGGGCTGGCGGTTATCGCCCCTGGATTGATTCGAGTTCTCTGATTGGGTGACACAGTTTCGTCATTTTTGGGTGTTTGGCTTTACTTCAAGGCTAAATATAGCAGCAGTTAGTCAACCGGATTGTCATTCCTCGTGTCTTTGTTTCTAAACACCTCCTGGCTTCAGCAGGATTATCCTCCTTGTAATCTGCTTACGAGCGAGATACGTTGAGAACTAACAGCTGTTCTCATCGTAGACAGAAAACAAATAAGAAAAGAAAAAGCTCTTACAAAAATTCAAATTATGCTTAAATAGAGTCAAAGGAAAGAAAGTGCAACGAATGGAAAAATTGACGGTATTTTATTTATTTTTTTGTTTGTTTCCGATTGGTTGACTGATAAACAGAACGTGTTTAGGACAAACTTTCTTATTCCATTGCACATGTCAAGGCAATAATTTTACTTTTTGACTTTGATTTATGTTTCTATCTGAACAGTCACTTCATTAAAATGATTCTAGTCCTAGGTATCATAAACATTTCTTATGTTAGTCAATGTTTAATCTGCTCTGTCAGCTATGAATACCCAATAAGCTGTCTCCGTGAAATTTGCAAATCAGAACCTCAAAAAATGCCAAAATTTACTACAAAAAAGTCAACATATTGTAAGAGGATTTACCAAAATTTGCAAGATGTGCCAAAAAGCATCTATATTTGTGGGTTTTTCCTATAATATTTGAAAAAGCGGTACAAAATTTTGCAACAATTGTCAAAAATGTCCTTGATTTGTAATAAAAATAAAGGAAAATTAAATAGAAATGTACATCAAAGTTGTAATACAAAAAAATGAATGCTTTCATCAAGTTCGAGGCTTCTTCTCATCTTGGGAAAAAACAGGATTGCAAATGGAGTGACTGCATCAGTTGAGTTCAGACATGTGTTGATTTGTTTATTTGATTTGATTTTACCTACGTCCACAACAGCAACTATAACGAAGGTGATCTCGTAGTGTTGGCGGTGTTTTTCTTAATTTTGCCTGGACTGCCCTGTAAACACCTAAAGGATCTTTAACGGGCACAGAATGTTAGGGTTTGCACACGGAGCCTCATGTTATCGTCCGTCTCTGATGGGACTAAGACAAGATCCACCTACCTGGACCGTGGGGGGTAGAAGATCGTATTCGAGAAAACTAAACTTATCTTTTTAACGTGCAGGGGCTTGAACCTACGACCTTTTGATCGAAAGGCCGACATCTTGTTGTTTAGTTTGTTATGTTTTTTGTGTGTATGTTTGTTTTCGTTTTGATTTTTTTTGGTTTTTGGGGGGTGTAGGGTCTGCCGTCACCTCCTTCTCTGCCTCTTCATTGCTTTACATTTACTTTTTTTTTTTTTTTTTTTTTCGTTTTTAGAGTGAACCTCGAACTCCACAGACGATTTTCTGACATGTCTGTCCGTATCCTGAGATGGCTGATAGGCAATGATGATGATCATGCTGATGAAACCATTTTCGTCTCTTAGACTAGTAAACTAAGACTAAAATATATTCTGAATATAATCTTTAATAATCATACGTTCAAAATCTATTTAGGAAACAAAATAAGAATATGACGTTTCATGTTTTATATCATGTCACATAAGGCGGACAACAAAACTCAGTTAAAGAGGTCACGTGACTATTTCTTGCTTTGCCTACGTCACGAATGAACAAAGACGGGTAGTGGTAGAGAGGCTGGGACATTCGTCATTAGCATGCTGAATGGATGCGCTTATCCGTTTACCTGTGATGGGTATCCCAGGCACTTGATAGTATTACTGAAAAGCTAACCTTTCCGTTATTGTACACCATAGGCGGTAATCTTGCGGTTTAAAGTAGGAACTCCACTGATAATGACAGAAAAAACACGTAACATTTCGAATATAATAGTATAACCCTTCGTCAGATAACCTAAGTAGGAATATGTCTACATACGTATACAGGCACCACAGAGAAGGAATAAACAGAATGGAGGAAGAAAGAGTGGAACGAGAGGAGATGAGAAGAAAATACATATTAAGTTAGTAACCAGTAAGAAAGGTTATCCGAGAATAGATTAACAAAGAAGATAATAAAAGAAAGTATCTTGACCTAGTAGTAGCAATAAAAAAATTAAAAAAATAACTAACGAATCACAATGATTTCTTTTAAGGGTTTTCCTTATCAACGTCTTCTTGTTGAGACTAGTACAGCTGGTGGCACGGGATTTCTTATCTAATAAATCATTAGCATCCATAAGTTAGTCTTTTATTTAGATACGGAGGTCCTCCACAAATTAATATGTGATACTATGAAATTGCCGTGGGCTGTCCTGAAGCCAGTTAAGTCAACGGAAACCCAATGAAACTACTCCTGGTTGATGGGGTTTTTTGTAGAAAGGTAATTGTCTAGCCACAGTTGCTGTTTTTTGTATGTTTTTCTCTGCGTTTTGTTTTGTTGGGGTTGTTTTGTTTTGTTGTTGTTTTGGTTTTTGGGGGGGTTTGGGGGGGGGGGGGTTGTTTGGGGGAATTTTTGAGGAGGTTGGGTTTTTTTTCGTTTGTTTGCTTTTTTTGTGGGATTTTTTTTTTTTTTTTTCGGGGGTGGGGTTGGGGGGGGGGTTGTTTTGTAGGGTTGTTACTATTGAATTAATGTTAATTTTGATCTTTTTTGAATGCCACCTACATTCTTGCGAGGAGAACAAAAATAAATTGCATCAGTGTTACCCAAACCTACACACCGAAAAGTAGGATGAGAATTTCTAAAGAAAAAAAGAAAGAAAAGAAAGGAAAAAGAAATAAAAAAAGAAGAAAGAAAGAAAGAAAGAAAGAAAGAAAGTTACCCACACTTTGCCCTTTTTTCCATCTCTCACTGAGAATGTTGGTTCTTCTTTGTTAATTGTTTCCGCTACGGAAATTGTTCGGAAAGAGTTTCTTTTATAGGCCTTGGCCTTTTATAGGCGACTTTGAGTGTTGAACATCATCCATCTCTCTACTCCATAGCAAGCCAGCTAGTCACGTCAGTCCTACATCACTAGACGATGGCAATATGAACATTGCCAGACAATCTAGGAACACCAAAATCTATGTTTAGGGGAAGAGCGAATACAAATAGTCTTTTAATTTTATGATAAAGAATTTTTCTTTTTTAATACATCAATAGCTCTGACCTATTTCTTTTATGTCTCTTTCTTTCTTACTTTTTTTCTTTGTTTCTTTGTTTCTTTATCAGTTCCCATTCTACCTCCCGGTGTATGGGGTTCAAATGCCCGGGATGGTCTTTATGTCTCTACTTCATGAAAAAAAATATTTATTTTTAGATCTTTTCCTGATTTACATGTACATATATAACGAAAAAGGCAAAGCTCTAGGTTTTATCGTTTTTTTTATCTGCAAACGTGTTTCCAGTAGAGAGAAAGAGATACACTAACATTAATTACAACAATATATAATCTAACGACGTAAATTTTGTGCTTTTCAAGTGAAAGGACAAGTTTAACAACCACACTGCCCTCTCCCTCTCCTTTTTTCTCACGTGCTTCCTTTCTCACGTGGCGTCGGTAGCTGGGCGGTTAGGCTGCCGGACTGGGGATCATGAGGTCCCGAGTTCGAATCCTTGCAAAGCCACGTCCGACGTTGTGTTCCTTGGAAAAACACTTAACACGCATTTCCCCCACTCTATCCAGGTGCAAATGGGTACAAGAACGTGCTTGGAGGTAAAAACTTGCGTCATACTACCATCCTGGTCAGGAGATGATTTATATTATTGTCACCTGTTCCGCTTTACGCTATAGAAACCAGGACAATCTCCGGCTCTATATGCCTTAAGGGCATTGAAATAACTTTTCTAAGCTAGCGAGGATCTAATGGCGGAAATGTTCCCAAATTGTGTAAAATGCACCAAGCAAGAGCAAAGTATACCATCCCCTTACGTAAAAGTAAACCCAGTTTCGCCAACTTTTCCATATTTTCTTCTAGCTTATGAGGCTTAGTTTCTAGCCACCGGGTAGTGGGCAGGTAAGCACCTGTAGGGGATTAGGCGGTCCCGCCCTCCACAAGTCTCCTGCTGCCTTGCAGGCGGGTCTTGGCTGACCAAATGCTAAGGGGTGTAACTCTGTCAGAAAACAACCTGCTGAATTGCATGCCAGTATTGGTTGATCAAAAGCTAAGAGAGTTAGCTCGGTTGGTAGCACGCTTCCTTTTCATGGCGAGGCGATGGGTGCCGGTACAGAGGTCGCCGGGTTCGATCCCTATGGTGGTCAGGATTTGTTTCTGTCTATTCCTTGTATTTGTCTCGTCTTTGTTCCTATTATCTTATGTCATTACCTTCACTAACCTGGGAGTAATGATTAACTCAAATGGAAAACTAAGAGAAGAAATCAGCCAGAGAATCCAAAAGGCAAAGACAACATATAACCATTTAGAAAAGACATTCATAATTAAAGAAGAATAGTCAGCAAAAATCAAAATGACTGTATACAACACAGTTTATTGTCCTACTCTCCTCTATGGCAGCGAAACATGTACCTTAGACAGTAGGAAATACAGTAGAGTACAAGCAACTAAAATGAAATATC
Organism: Doris montereyensis; assembly: GCA_037039925.1. Lineage (NCBI taxonomy): Eukaryota > Metazoa > Mollusca > Gastropoda > Nudibranchia > Dorididae > Doris > Doris montereyensis. The sequence continues at coordinate 113,592 of JAXRKP010001324.1, read as the reverse complement.
TAAGAAGAGTAACAGCGAAAACTAAAAGAGACAAAATCAGAAACACAACAATAAGAGATCAAACCAAAGGAGATATCATAAAAACTAAGATAGAAATAACCCAACTGAGATGGTTTGGGCATGTTAACAGAATAAATGACAATAGAATAGCTAAATCAGTAAACAGTGCTAAAATTCAAGGTAACAGACCAAAATGCAGACCTAGGAGAAAATGGGAAGAATATATAAAAGAAGCATTAAAGCAAATAAATTTAACTTTCACAGAAGGAAACGGAAACTGTCAGGACAGGGCAGTCTGTAGAAAGATCATTTCGGGCATCTAAACCCATACACCGGAAGGTAGAATGAAAGATGATAAAGAAAGAAAGAGAGCAAGATTCTAGCCATCTAAGTCTAAAATATTTAGACCTACGTGTAGACTTAGAGTAAAGAATGTATCGAAGTGCGAGATTTATCTAGCCTCCAGATCTTCTAGATCTAGTTTCGTTTCGGTTAAAAGATAGACTGCATTCGATCTATATAGATCAAATCTAGAGCTAGATCTAGAGTTTTGTGTGTGTGATTCTAGATTTTCAAATCTAAATCTATCAAAATCAACAAACATATTGTAATTGTATTATCGAGATGTATGGTATAAATCTTAAATCTATACTCGAGATGTAATATCCATTCCTTCGATGATTTATTAGTATGAGGCCAAGAAAACTGAGGGATTAATCGATGTCAAACCTTGGTTTCTATGTCAAGAAAAATACCGTAGTCCTTTACCATAGCTACGCAATGCAACCCCCTTCTCTTTCCAACCAACTCACCCCCCCTTTTTCCCATCTACCCCACAACTTAATCATTCTCCTATGACTATTTGAGAAGGGTTGCTACGTCATGAAAACCCTTTCCTGTCTACTAAGATGGTGGACTGGCATCTTGACCTGTCAGCATCGACAGGGAACCCACTTATTTGCGTGGGTGTCGACAGCTATTTTTAGATCGCCAATGTTTTCTCCGAAGAAGAATAAATATGAATAAATGAATATTTCTCAACATGGTTCGTCTGGGTTAGAATGAACCAATCGCATGGAGGGGGGGGAAAAGGGACAGAAAGAGAAAGAAAAACTCAATAGAAGATTAATATCAAATATCGCTAAAGAGGATGAAAGTCGTTGATGGGTCAAAGGAGATGGCAATGAAAAGGATTAAGTGGAGGCGTCTGATCTGCTGTGGCGACCCCTGGCGGGAGTAAAGCAAGAGAAGAAGACGGGGTTCTCTTATAACCCCAGGGTACGTGTACGAAGTAAAGGAAATGGCAAGAGGAGAGATGAGAGAAACGATGGTGCTTTGAGTTTGAGGGGGGAGGAGGGGCGCATTTGTTTTTTGTATATCATTTTTGGGTGGTTTGGTTTCTGCATTGTTTGTTTTGTGACATTTTCTTCAAATCGGTTTTTCACCGCTCCACACCCACCCCACAGACTTCAAATGTCTAGTAGACAAAGTTGTAAAGCCCCGTGTGTCATTGAACGATCTCATGGTCTCAATTTATGAAGAGACCAAAGCAGTTTAACTCTTCCCCCACCATCCCCCCACCCCCACCCTACACTCCCCTGGTGGCACAACAGAAAGGTCATGTGATGCTTTAAATTAAAACGCAACCCGCCACAGCTCATTTAATTGTCACAGAGCTGTACTTTTGAACTTTCAAGACAGATTGTCGTTTTTTTTTACTCCTCGTAGGGGCAGTCTGTTTGTCACCAAAAAAATGTCCACAATTCATGTTAAGGTGCTGTGCAATCGCTAATATATCATATCATATCATATCTTTTCAGAGGCTATATAGGTCATTTGACCTTTAAATGCCCCATACATCTCAAAATAATCATAGAATTTAAAACATGATTGAACATATAGTAATCAATAAGAACGGTGCACTTTCATTTATCACACAAATATTTTAAATACGTTTGGAGAATGTTCAAAAACTCGAAGTTTATTTAAGCGGTAAATGTAATAACGTTGACGTCTGAGTTAACTTTGAGTGATACATGCACATGTTTTTTTCCAGATGGTTGGTTCAATTTGAACAGAATGACGGCATGTTGGGGGGTTTTGGGTGGGGGGTATGTGTCGACATTGTGAGTACTTATGGTCTAAATATATCTATCTCCATGATTGGACAGGATTATGATTACTTTTCTGACTGCTGGGAGCAAATCAGAGGATATTCGGAATAGCCCGGAGCACGCTTGGAGAGACGAGACCATGACACTTGGAAAGACTAAACCATGACACTTAGAAAGACTATACCAAGACTCTTGGAACGACTAGACCATGACACTTGGAAAGACGAGACCATGACACTTGGGAAGACTAGACCATGACACTTAGACAGACTATACCAAGACTCTTAGAAAGACTAAACCATGACACTTGGAAAGACTAGACCATGACACTTAGAAAGACTACACCATGACACTTAGAAAGACTATACCAAGACTCTTGGAAAGACTAAACCATGACACTTGGGAAGACTATACCATGACACTTAGAAAGACTATACCAAGACTCTTGGAAAGACTAAACCATGACACTTGGGAAGACTAGACCATGACACTTAGAAAGACTAGACCATGACACTTGGAAAGACTACACCAAGACACTTAGAAAGACTAAACTAAGACTCTTGGAAAGACTAGACCATGACACTTGAAAAGACTAGACCATTACACTTAGAAAGACTATACCAAGACTCTTGGAAAGACTAAACCATGACACTTGGGAAGACTAGACCATGACACTTAGAAAGACTAGACCATGACACTTAAAAAGACTAGACCATGACAATTAAAAAGACTAAACCATGACACTTGGAAAGACTAGACCATGACACTTAAAAAGACTAGACCATGACACTTAAAAGACTAGACCATGACACTTGGAAAGACTAAACCATGACACTTGGGAAGAAGACTATACAATGACACTTAAAAAGACTAGACCATGACACTTGGAAAGACTAGACCAAGACAATTGGAAAGACTAGATCAAGACACTTGGAAAGACTAGACCAAGACACTTGGAAAGACTAGATCAAGACACTTGGAAAGACTAGATCATGACACTTGGAAAGACTAGACAATGACACTTAGAAAGACTAGATCAAGACACTTGGAAAGACTAGATCATGACACTTGGAAAGACTAGACCAAGACACTTGGAAAGACTAGATCAAGACACTTGGAAAGACTAGACCAAGACACTTGGAAAGACTAGACCAAGACACTTGGAAAGACTAGATCAAGACACTTGGAAAGACTAGACCAAGACACTTGGAAAGACTAGATCAAGACACTTGGAAAGACTAGAGCAAGACACTTGGAAAGACTAGACCAAGACACTTGGAAAGACTAGATCAAGACACTTGGAAAGACTAAACCAAGACACTTGGAAAGACTAGACCAAGACACTTGGAAAGACTAGACCATTACACTTGGAAAACTAGACCATGACACTTGGAAAGACTAGACCATGACACTTTGAAAAAGACTAGACCATGACACTTGGAAAGACTAGACCATGACACTTGGAAAGACTAGACCAT
>JAXRKP010001324.1:45000-105000 GCA_037039925.1 Doris montereyensis | reverse complement strand
CAGCACTATCGAAAAACCTCAAATGAGAAGAATTTGTGATTTTTTTGCTTTATTTCGCAATTAAATTTGGAAATTGAAATATTGCTATAAAACTCTCTCTCTCTCTCTCTCTCTCTCTCTCTCTCTCTCTCTCTCTCTCTCTCTCTCTCTCTCTCTCTCTCTCTCTCTCTCTCTCTCTCTCTCTCTCTCTCTCTCTCTCTGTCTCTGTCTCTGTCTCTCTCTCTCTCTCTCTCTCTCTCTCTCTCTCTCTCTCTCTCTCTCTCTCTCTCTCTCTCTCTCTCTCTCTCTCTCTCTCTCTCTCTCTCTCTCTCTCTCTCTCTCTCTGTCTCTGTCTCTGTCTCTCTCTCTGTCTGTCTGTCTGTCTGTCTGTCTGTCTCTGTCTCTCTCTCTCTCTCTCTCTCTCTCTCTCTCTCTCTCTCTCTCTCTCTCTCTCTCTCTCTCTCTCTCTCTCTCTCTCTCTCTCTCTCTCTCTCTCTCTCTCTCTCTCTCTCTCTCTCTCTCTCTCTCTCTCTCTCTCTCTCTCTCTCTCTCTCTCTCTCTCTCTCTCTCTCTCTCTCTCTCTCTCTCTCTCTCTCTCTGTACCTCTGTGTCTGTGTGTGTGTGTGTGTTCTTATTATATCTTATGCCTAGCTACCTACGTCAATAGAAAGGCTGTAATTTAACGAATTCGATATAATAATAATCACTGTTTTCCATCCTTCACCTGTCTTCGTTTGTGAGGCGGGGCTTTAGAAAGTAACTTGTAAGATTTATTACGTTTTCGGCCTCAGTCTCAGTCATGCATTTTATTATGTGTGTATTTTACGGAGACCGTTTGCTACATCAACACGAGCAGAAGCAAGCGGCAAGCACATCGCCGAATTTATGTCTCACTCTACTCCCATCCCATTCTTGTAATCGCAGTACATTGTTGGGATACTCGGTGCAGGTAGTCCAGAGGCAAAATGTCGACCTCTCAAGCCAAAAGATCGTGTGTTGAAAGTGAAACATGTCGAGGTTTTTTTCGAGTAAAATTCTAAAAGCTACCCCCCTCCATATCACAACACTCTATGCACATAAAGATCCCTTGGCTGTGCGTGAACAAAGCGTTCAGGCAAAATTTAAAATCCTACCAGAAACCCCGAGATCCCTTTAGTTATGGAGTATGCAGGTGGGTAAATCGATTCAAATTTTTAATTTAAAAATCTCACGAACGGGCGTGAGTGACATTTTCTTCTTTGTCTTTTCTTTCAGAGCATCGCTCCATCGAGGATGTTGTTACATTGTTAGTTAGACTTGCAACCATACTTCCCCGGAACCCAAAAACTCAGGCTTCCCGGAGGCCGCCCGCAGAGTCATAGAATCAATTCCCGCGGATCGCCGGGCGGCGTCGTTTATGGTCAGAACTACGACGACGGTATCTGATCGTCTTCGCGCCTCTGACTTTCGTTCTTCAAATCTTGATTAATGATTAATGAAAACATTCTTGACCAATGCTTTCGCAGTAGCTCGTCTTGCGGCGAAAAGTTAGAGATATTTCTGTAGGTCACAATTTTTCGCTGAATCAAAACTATTGGATATAACATAAATATAAGTATACACGCTAACATTGTTTTAGCATAGGCTGCCTATCATCATCAAATATCCAAATCAAATACATGTGATGTAGCCTCTGGTAGCGGTAGGCCTAGTCAATTGATTGCTTTTGTCACGGGGCCACAAACATTGTGGCTTATGGTTATACATGTATTGAGTACGGTACATCACGTATCGATATGCCTTACATTATACGAATGCATGTACACCCAAACATGGTTATAACTTATAACGAAACGGTGGGTACACGGCTTTTTTTTATACCGTTATACAATAGAGCATTGCAAGGCATGATAATGTTTGGGTTCGCTGTATCGATCATAATAATCCAATATCAATATTATTATTCGTCGTGACAAGGCATTGATAATGATAATAAAAAAATGGCCCAGAACAAAATTTGGGTGCATCCTTAACTGTATCGATCATAATAATATTAATAATAATATCAATTGATTATTTGTATTGCTCAAGTAAAAACCAAATGGCAGACCTGGACATAGACATAAAAGTGAAGGCATAGAAATTTAACATAGAAGGAAACAGACCGAGCGACAAAAGATCATCTCACATTTGAACCTCTCCTGAAAGGTAGAATGGGAACTGATAAAAAAAGAACACACAAAAACTACTATGCAGGTGCATGCACACAAACTAACACTACAAAAAAAGACAATGCTGCACGCGTTGATTTAAGAAATAAAATCAGTGAAAGTACTTCTAAGGAAATAGTGGAATTTCATGAGAACACGAGCAGACAGGGCCGTGTGCCGGTCTTTCTTTCTTCCCCCCTGTATTTTACTCTTACTCATTCCGTGGTGTCGATGAGGCCGTGATCTATTAAAATCAGCGCTTTGTTATGATTGCTAGGTTGTTCTATTATTTGTATCACAGTAAAGCTCCCCTTTTTAAATGTGTTAATTTCATGTACATGTATTAATTTGATGTTTTGTGGTGTTGAAAACCAAATTTTGGCAGACCTTGGAGAAAGTGGGAAGAAGATATAAAACGTAAATGGTGTCATCGTAAGATATAAGATTCGACATGATTTGTTTATTTTCATTTTATAAATTATGAGTGAATTCTTTAAAGCGAAAAAATTTTAAAATTGTACGATATACGGCATATTTATATCAACATAAAGATCGTTATGTTGTCTTTTTAAAATACGAAAATGTCGTTCCTAGCTTCGAGCGTCAGCAATTAAAACCTGGAGAAATCCGAGACTCAGTTGACTCACAACGGCATCCCTGAATCATTAGATCACACTGTCCTCTCACTAACCTTGTTGGAGAAGCGCATTTGGGGATTTGGACTATGATTATGATATCAGGAAGTGAAAAGAAAGCTCCATCCTCAGTAGATCTGCATCTACTGTGAAAAGAAATAAAACCGCCAGTACTACTACACGTCGCAAAGAAAAGTGTAAACATGTCAACTGTCAGAAAAGAGGTAAGAGAATTTAAAGCTGAGATAAGAGAGCAAAACAATGCTGCAAAAGAATGCTTGCTAATCAAAGAAATTCAAAAAAATGTTGAAGAAATTACATCAAATAGAACTGATGAAAAGACGATGAGAATGGAGGGTTGTGCATGTCAGGTTCAGATGTTAATGAACTTTATTTGAGTTTTTCAGAGAAAAAAGTAAAACTTCTATCACGTCTATTTTCAAAGACCAAATAAGGTATCACAAAGCAGAAAAAAAATTTGAACCTCACTGGTTCACTGATGATATATTAAAGCGACTCAGTGAGTTTTTAGATCAGTAGATTGAACTCTTATTGCTGTGAATCAAGTTGTTGTTTTTTTGATTGTGTTTCAAAATAACTTTGTTTACTGAGATATAATATAATTTGTCATTTTATTTATGTCGATGTGATCTAAAATTTACAATTTCATTAAGACATCAATTTTTGTCGTTACTATTAAATTGATTTTGATATAGTTAGAAAGAACTTGTTTGTCTGTTTTATGATATCAATAACTATGAGCCTCATCAATATTTTTTTATGATTTTTCAAAATTGTGTAAAATAACAATGAATACATGTACACATCATGTCTTCTTATTTTGATATAAGTGTTTGTAAGTCAATGTTGAGTTATAGAAAGATGACCTTTTCCCTTGTTTAATTTGATTTTGGCATATGTCTGTGTAATGCATTATTTAAATTTCCTGCGGCTATTTGAAAACTCATTTTTGGCATGTTTGGGGCTTGTCTTCGCTTAAAATTGCTTCGCTGACCATATATATTTTCTATCCTAAGCCTAGTCCTCGTATGGTGTCATCATGTAATCTAGAATGATATCTATAAGCTCTGAATTTTCGATTGATTTATGATGAAATTATGGTACTGCACATATTGATTTTCCCGTTTAAAAAAAGTTTTTTGGGACAGGTTTTCTGAATCTTTGAAATGCCAATTTCGATAAATATTGTCAATATCAATGCTTCTTATTAATCTTATATTAAAATATCATTGTAATCGAAAAAGCTCTATGATGGGGAACATTATGTTATATCAATACATAAAATTTGGGTTTTCTGTTAACATTAGTGTTAGTATTCATTCAGTTTAAACAGACAGAATATACGCCCAGAATGTCGTCTACCTCTATCTATCATGCTTATAAATAAGTTATGTTATATAACGAAAAATAGGATGATCGAGACTGGAGAATCCCTTTGTTACACCTATAACTATAATATATTGACTGGTATAAGATAACTTGAAGTATTTCGTTAGAACATAAACCACCCTAAGTATATCTGAAATCATGTAGGCCTACATCACAATGCATTGTTGTGTAGCATTAGCAAAATTCCAGACCCGGGATTTGGACTATGATATCAGTTAAGTCTAAGCTGTGTATCCTCTGTTATAATAAGTTATATCCGTGTATCTGAGTGTAATAAGACATGTAAAATAAAACCGTACTTTTATTTATCTGCTGCTACACCATTTCAATTTCATAGCACTAGCCTAGCACAGACATTTTGAGTGTGATTTGTAGTATTTGTGTTTGTTAACTGTCAAAAGCTAATGGGGGGCAGCAGAGAATTTAAAGCTGAGAAAACAAATAAGAGAGCATGAATTTATGAACCGTTTCTGAATGACCCACTGACACTAGTGAAACAAAGAATGCTTGCTAATCAAGACTTGAATTTACTCTCGTCAGATCTCAAAAAATGTTGAAGGTTACATCAAATGCTGGAGCCACTTTGAAAAGGCCTCGATGAGAATCCGGACACAGCGTCTTGCTAGGTCCACGTTCAGATGTTAATGAACCGTCTTCTTTGAGAGCTTTTTGATCAGACTCGAAAAAAGCGCGTTCTCTTATCTCCGGCGCTCACGTCTATTTTCAAAGACCAAATCCAGCGTATCACAAAGCATCAGTCCTTTCCACTGTCTCAGATCGGTTTTCTTGAGCCATATTAAAGCGACTCAATGAACTTTGGATCAGTAGGTTGAACTCTTATTGTGTGATATCTTGTTGTTTTTATTGTGTATCAATAACTTTGTTTACTGAGATCCGATAAATTTTTTTTCAAATTTAATTATGTCGATGTGTAAGCTCTCCCATACATCCTGATCTTAAGTTCAATTTTGAGACTGCTTCCTATCTAGCATCCATCAGAATTTAGAAAGAACTTGTTTGTCTGTTTAATTGAATATGAATACTCTGATGATTTCCTATGTTGTTGGTGTCGGATTTTTCAGAATTGTGAGTCATGAACCGGATGGAGAGTACATCATGACTTCTTATTTTGATAAGTGTTTGTCTCTCAATCGTGCAGTCTCATATAGTCAGACTAGCCACGGTCTGACATTTGACACAAGATTATGGCGTGGGTAATGCAAAAAATTTCGGTGGTTTTAAAAATTCCTAACTTTTTTATATTTGTTATGTTACTATTTTCTCTTCATTTTTTAAACTGTTCATAATAGATCAATCTTTATATTGGCACCAATAAAATTCGGTTGTGTGTCATTAGTTTGTCTGAATGGGGATGATTGAAAGGGTGAAATTGAAATTTTCTAAAATATTTCTTGGGTGAAGACTCCATTCACACAATATTGTCACATTATTTCCACTACATCAGTAAATAAGTGAAAACAATGATTGGAAAATGTTTCTGACTTGTGAGATCTACTTGTACTAGTACTTAGTGTTAGTATTGTTTTTTACGTTGGCAGACAGAAAACGGGTTAAGTCGAAGGCTATCTATCATGCTTAGCAGTTATGTTAATAACAAAAAAATGATCAGACCGGAGAATGCTAGAGAGCTCGTTCCGCTATGAAACGGAACTAGAATAATAAACCTAGAAGAATTTGCTCCTGGACCTGAAATCATGTAGGCCTATATCACAATCTTTCTATAGCATTAGCAAAATATCCAGACTTGGAAATTACTACGATCGCAAATGTGCGACAATTGCACTATATGTGTAAGTATATCGTGATATCTGTTACAATAAGTTATATCCGTGTAGTCTAATCTGAGTCGTAATGACTCATGCGTTAAAGGCTGGTGCAGCGGCGGTGGAGCCATTTTCCACATAAGATAGTGTTCGATCCCACCCCTTTGACTTTGAAGCAAATGCTGCAGGGACACTCTACGCATGGCTCTTATGTCGCGGTGCTGCTATATTTAAAAAGCTAATCGTCTTCATTCGGTTGAATATGAGAGGTATATGGTTCTCGAGACCTGTCATCCACCCGTTCATCTAATTCTTCTGACACTGACAGTGACAATCATGAAATCTTGGTCGGCATTCAACATCTCCCATGGAATTTACTTGTTCGGAAAGTTCTGGTCATTGCCTCTAAAACCATTATGAAGAGCAGCGGGCTCAGAATTGAACCTTGATGCACCCCAACAAGCCATGCGCATCTTTGACGCCTCAGATGTTGACGATGAATTGGAGCGTCTTGATACATCATACATGGCTTGAATGCAGTTAAGTGTTTATCCATAGTCATAACTACTACTACTATAACTGGTATAGTAGAATATCATCGATCAGGAAGACTATAATTTTAAATCCAGCTGCTGCTTATGGGCATATTATGTATATTAATAATATTATCATCCAATAGTCAAGTGGATTTGCGTGTTTGGGGTTTTCTTCCGTATTTTTACTTTAGGTTGTTTTGTTCTGGGGAGGAGGGAGAGGGGAAGGTGCATTTACATCACCAAGCACTAATGCTATCCATATATAGCTACCGTACATATTAAAAGCTGACAACTATGGGATTTTAAAAGTGCACAGGGTGTTATGATCTGCACAGGACCGTTTTATAGTTCATCTCCAATGGGACTAGGTTTTGATCCACATACCTAGTTCAAGGGGGTGGGTGTTGCTCATACAAGCTTAACCCCCCCCCCCCCCCCCCGTAGAGGCTTGAACCCACAACCTTCTGGTTGAGAGGCCGACACCTTGCCTCTGGAGTTCTTACTTTAAAGCAGTCGTTTATTGGATAATGAAAAGTTGAGGCATGGTTTCATGCGTAGGAAGATAGCAGAAAAAATATGTAAGAATGCAAGTGTTTTGTTTTGCCTTGATTTGTTTTCCAGGCTTTCATTTTCTGTGGACATTTACAAACAACGTTTTCACCGTTTTCTCATAACAATAAGACAACAACTGGATATTACATGTTTTTTACAGCAATTTATTGATAACCTCTACAAGCTTTAATGACCCAATGTAGCAAGTGTTTTCTGCATGGGTTCAATCTTCTTGGCAACATTTTTCTTGGCTTGTTCACGAAGAGCCTGAAATAAAAGATTTAAAAACATGTTACCAAGTCTGTATGAAATACTAATGCATAAAATCAACAGCGGAAACCACCACTAAGAAGTCTTCATTTTAAAAGTACAGATTTGAAGTGAAGTGGCAAAGGTTGACATCATTTCTGTCTCAGATGGTAGTGCATGTGAAATAGCAATTTTCATAATGGTTCAAATATGGGTGGATCAAATCATCACCGACAGAAATTGAAATGCCAACTGTACTTCACGCCTTTCCTTTGGGGGAAGAATGAAAGGCAATTGAACTTTCAACACCTCTGCCGCATACTAAAAACAAACCTGTCAATAATTCACTCACAATCGCAAATTGCTTTCATTAAACAGAAACATTCAATTGCTGGGTCAAGATTTTGTGATCATAATTTCCACATTTCAATTTTAACCTTTCAGTAAAATCAGTGATAAAATATGGAAATCGAAACCACTGAACACTCATTATTTACATTTTTTAAATATCGACAATTGTTTGAGGATTTAAAATAAAGCATCACAGGAAGAAGAAAAGAAAAAAAAAGGTCTCAGATGGTAGTGCACGACTTGCCTATGTGTTCAGACAGGTTTAAATCAAGAGGTGCATAAACATATGTATAATTATCAGCCCAGTTGAGATTTTACTTTTGATATTCAAATTGAAAGGGTTACCAGGTGATAGCAAACATGTTGGAAACAAAACCCACACATCATCAACTCCTCAAAGCATAAAAATTCACTAAGTATGCATAAAAGAAGTAAAAAAAGAAAAGAAAAAAGGAACATTATACACTGTCTCAGATGGTAGTGCATGTAAACAATATGTTTTCACATTGACTCAAAGAGGGGTGTTTAGATCATCACCGACAGAAAACTTCAACAAAAAGGTTTCTAAATGATTGAAGATCTGATCCAATCATCAAGATTTGATATTAACAGAGAATTTGTATACTTTGTCCTCACGTAAGCTTTTCCCCCATTTAAAATGTATTGATACATTTCTTACTAACCAGTAAGGGGTATTGACAAAAGCTAATACATTTTTTAAAGACCCAAACCCACGGTAAAAACAAACAAAAAACAGATTCATGAACACACCTAAACATCAAAAAGGTATGCACATCACCACTTAACGATAGATTGGCTAAGTTTTAAGAAAAAATACACTTGTCTTATGTGAGTAAATGAAAGTGTCTGCCAATCTACAGCCGTCCAACTGCATAAAAATTAGCCTTCTTTTCATTTCTGGACTCAATTTAAACCAATAAACAATTAAATGGCGCAATGAAGTATAGCATATGACTAACCAAAGCAGGCCAAGAAGGAAAATAAAATACGATAAATATGAAGTCTGGCCATTATTACAATTTTTCAATGACAATTCACTGCTTCATGGCATTCAGAACCAAGAACTACTTCAGAAAGTAGTGTATGTTAAAAAACAATGATTTTGAACCTCATGCAGAGTTCACATCTGATATTTACCATACCAAGGCTTGCCGTATAGGCAAATTTTTAAAAAGTTACATAACTCTTTTTAAAAAATTCTGTCTCAGATGGTAGTGCATGTAAACAGTTATGTTTTCACATCGACTCAAAGAGGGTGTTTATATCATCACTGACAGAAATCTCAATAACAACTCCAATAATCATTTATTAAACAGAGCGGGCTGGCAAGAAATATTCAATTGACCTGTGATCAATCTAAAAGATGGTTACTACCAACGAGGGAGAAGTATTGACAAACCAAATAAGAAAATCCTGAACAATATAGAAATCCAGTGTATGATCACAAAAACAAATTCAACACATTTACCATGATGACATTGTTTCACTCAAAATTACCCTGTCCACCATCTGAAATGATCTCAGGGTGAATTGAGAGGAAACTAAGATGAAATACAGGAGAAAAGTGAAAGCAAAGGAGAACTTTGCAGTGGCTTTTTTTTCTCATTCAAATTTACTCCGTTCACCATAGAGGATCTCGGGGTAATTTCAGAGGAAACAACAAGACGAAAGGTAATGGAAGTAAATTGAAGGGAAAGAGGTAGGACCTACTACTTCTACCCAAAAAAACAACCAGCGCCTTACAGTGGTGCCCACCAACACAAAGGGAAGTTGGTAGAAAGCCTAAATCTTAAATCAAAATGACATTACCAAACTTTCAAATCCCACAACAAATTTTAAACAAGGAGAGAAATAAAAGTTTTAAAGTTTTTAATTTACAATTAATTTGAACAAATTGTCAATTACATTAATTCATTTTCTCATGTTTTTGAGAGAAAAAAACGTTTATCAGATGCATGCAAAACTGCAGATAAGAGAAATGGTAGCAACAAAGGAAATGATTAATTGAAAGACTACTAAATGCTTCTGTTTTGATCATCTTTTTTGTTTTAAAGGTCTGTCTCAGATGGTAGTGCATGTAAACAGTATGTTTTCACATTGACTCAAAGAGGGTGTTTATATCATCACTGACAGAAATCTAAATTAGATGTCACCAATTGAGGTCAAGCAAATAGTGTTGCCTTATAATGAATCTAAATCTTAGATTCTACAAGTAACATTATTATCAAAGTCAGACATCTGCAGAGTTTATCGCAAATAAATCCAATAGATTCTTTCGAATTATACTTATCATCTATATATAAAAATATCCAGAATAATCTACAAGACAAGTACCAATTTTAATTGTCTCCACACAGAACTCAATGCATCAAGTTTACTCTGGTTTGAAAATAAAATGCCTCGATTTTCAATGAACATTACATTAGAAATAATTCACTCAGACTCAGCCAGGAATTGAGTTTAGATCAATATTGGCATTGTTTCAATTTACCATATCCACCAATTGTGGTGATCTCAGGGGGAATGGAAGAAAATAAAACGGCAAGATAAAGAAAGGCACAGTAAAGAGTGAATAGATAGGACGTACCAAGAGTCCAGCCAAGATGGCAAAAGTGAAAATCTATAAACCTATGAAATATAGTTTTAAAGCAAACCTAGGGCATTGTTTCAAGATATTTTTCAATCACAATAACAATTTCTTGCCCCATGACTGAGACATGAATAAACTTCTTGTTACACATGACAATAGCATGTATATTTATACAGTATATTTCAGCTTTCTGATCTCTTATTTCAATATTTGAAATTCAAAGTTATGCAATAGGAGACATGATATGCAAAAACACTTGATACAAAGACATTGTTATAAATAATCTAAAACCGGAGAGAAAAAGATCTGTCTCAGATGGTAGTGCATGTAAACAGTTATGTTTTCACAGTGACCTCAAAGAGGGGTGTTTGTATCATCACTGACAGAAATCTCAATAAGAACTCCAATAATTATTTGTTAACCAAAGCAGGCTGGCAAGAAATATTCAATTGACTTATCAATCTGAAAGATGGTTACTACCAACGAGGAGAAGTATTGACAAACCAAATAAGAAAATCCTGAACAATATAGAAATCCAGTGTATGATCACAAAAACAATTTCAACACATTTACCATGATGACATTGTTTCACTCAACATTACCCTGTCCACCATATGAAGTGATCTCAGGGTGAATTGAGAGGAAACTAAGATGAAATACAGGAGAAAAGTGAAAGCAAAGGAGAACGTTACAGTGGCTTTTTCCCCCATTCAAATTTGCTCCTTCCACCATATGCGAGGATCTCAGGGTAATTTCAGAGGAAACAACAAGACGAAAAGTAATGGAAGTAAATTGAAGGGAAAGATGTAGGACCTACCATTACTCCCCAAAAAAACAACAAGCACCTTACAGTGGTGCCCACCAACACAAAGGGAAGTTAGTAGAAAGCCTAAATCTTAAATCAAAGTGACATTACTAAACTCATTCAAATCCCACAACAAATTTTAAACAAGGAGAGAAATAAAACCCACATCATGAAAATGAATGCTCATCATTTCAGGAGAGACGTTTAAGCAAAGAGAAAATCTACATGACATGCAGTCTTGGTTCAAGCCTTGGTTTTTAATTTACAATTAATTTGAACAAATTGTCAATTACATTAATTCATTTCCTCGTGTTTTGAGAAAAAAGACATTTATCGGATGCATGCAAAACTGCAGATACGACAAATGGCAGCACAAAAGAAATAATTAATTGAAAGACTACTAAATGCTTCTGTTTTTATCATCTTTTTTGTTTTAAAGATCTGTCTCAGATGGTAGTGCATGTAAACAGTATGTTTTCACGTTGATTCAAAGAGGGGTGTTTATATCATCACTGACAGAAATCTAAATTAGATGTCACCTATTGAGGTCAAGCAAATAGTGTTGCCTTATAATGAATCTAAATCTTAGATTCTACAAGTAACATTATTATCAAGTTCAGACATCTGCAGAGTTTATCCTAACTGAATCAATAGATGCTTTCAAATTATACTTATTATCTATATATAAAAATATCCAGAATAATCTACAAGACAAGTACCAATTTTAATTGTCTCCACACAGAACTCAATGCATCAAATTTACCCTGGTTTGAAGATAACATGCCGAGATTTTCAATGAAAATTACACTTAGAAATAAAACACTCAGACTCAGACAATGAAAAAAAAAAGAATGCACAGCTCATGTTGACACAGTAGGATTGAGTTTAGATCAATATTGGCGTTGCTTCAATTTACAATATCCACCAATTGTGGTAATCTCAGGGGAAATGCAAGAAAAAAACCCCAGCAAGATAAAAGCAAGGCACATTAAAGGGAGTAGATATGACGTACCAAAAGTGCCCAGCCACGATGGCGAAAGCGAAAATCTATAAATCTATGAAATATAGTTTTTAAGCAATCCTAGGGCACTGTTTCAAGATATTTTTTAATCACAACAATTTCTTGCCCCATGTCTGAGAAATGAATAAATTTCTTGTTACAGATAACAATAGCATGTATATTTATACAGATATATTTCAGCGCTCTGATCTCTTATTTCAATATTTGAAAATGAAAGTTATGCCATAGGAGACTTGGTATGCAAAAACACTTGACACAAAGACATTGTTATAAATAATCCAAAACCGGAGAGAAAAAGATCTGTCTCAGATGGTAGTGCATGTAAACAGTTATGTTTTCACAGTGGCTCAAAGAGGGTGTTTATATCATCACTGACAGAAATCTTATCTCTAATTATCATTTGTTAGCCAGAGAGGGCCGGTTAGAAATATTGTATAAACTTATAAATCTAGGAGACAGTTTCCACCACAGATGGAGAAGTATTGACAAATCAAATACACATCAAAATTACTGTCCACCATATGAAGTGATCTCATGGTGAATTGAGAGGAAACGCAGAGGACCAATATGAGCGAAAGAGGAAATCTAAATAACATATATCAAGCAGTCTTGAATCAACCCTTTGTTTTTAATTAAACAAATTGTCAATTAGATTAATTCATTTCCTCATGTTATTGCAACAAAACAAAAAACAAGGCATTCCTTAAATGAACATGCATGCAAAATTAAATGTTGGCTGAGTTCACATACGAGAACAATTAGCACCAAAGGAAATAGTTGAAAGACTACTAAATGCTTATGTTTTGATCTTTTTGTTTGTTATAAGTTCTGTCTCAGATGGTAGTGCATGTAAACAGTTATGTTTTCACATTGACTCAAAGAGGGGTGTTTATATCATCACTGACAGAAATTTAAATCAGATGTCACCTAGTGAGGCCAAGCAAAGTTGCCTTATAAGTGAATCTAAATCTTAGATTCTACAAGTAACATTATTATCAAGGTCAGACGTCTACACTGAGTTAATCTCAATTAAACTTCTTTCCATACGTAATCCAATAGATTCTTTCAAATTAAATTTATTATGCAGACATTTTCAACCCATGAGACGTATTGACAACAAAAACAAACATCCAGAATGATTAAAGTCAAAAACCAATTTAAATTATCTTCTTACAAAACCACAATACATCAAAATTTATCATATTTTGAAGATAGAATGCCTAGATTTTCAATAAAAATCACTTTAAGAAATAAAACACTTAGACAGGAAAACAATTACATCAAAGCTCGGTGTGGCACAGGATTGAGTTTAAACCAAGTTTGGCTTTGCTCCCATGTAATTTAACACACCCACCAATTGCGGTGACCCAGCAAGATAAAGGAAGGGTGAAAGAGTGAATAGATGTGACCTAACAATAGCACCCGCCAAGGCAAGATTTGCAAAAGAGGAAAACTGTAAATCTATGAAATGTAGAAATTGAGCAATCCTAAAAACAATTTATTGCCCCGACTGAGAAATGAAATTGTTACAGATAAACATGTTTGAAATTGAAAGTTATGCGACCGGAGACATGGAACGCAAAAACATTATAAATATTACATAACAGGGAGAAAAAAATCTGTCTCAGATGGTAGTGCATGTAAACAGTATGTTTTCACAGTGACTCAAAGAGGGTGTTTTGTATCATCACTGACAGAAATTTAAAAAACTCAATAGATTTCATGCAATTATCAATGTTGGACATCTGCAGCAAGCTACTTTTATATTCGCCGTAAGCCATTATTCAACTAAATACATCTGCAAACATTTTCTACCAGTCAATCAGGTGTAGTGAGCAAAAATAAACAATTAAAGACCAAGTACATCCTACACTCCTGAGTCCATCCTTCTTTCTTTTTTTTTCACACACAAAATATCACCACAGCAGAAATGTGGTTTGATACTGAGCATGCATTACATTCAACAAAGTCGTACAAATACTGTAAAACAATGTCTGAAAATCTACCGCCACACTACTACGTAAAACAGAACTGTTTATAGCGTCTCATTAGCGGTAACATAGTAATCTTTCCTTTCATTTCTTCCCTGTTGCCAAAACAAGGGAAAAGTTACAACAAACGTTTCCTAAATCAAAAGCCTGCATCAAACCAGCAAATAACGCTGTGAAACCAAAGTCAGAAAACATATTTCTCCAACAAAATGGGCACAGGCTCAGTTCACTTTAAAAGTGACAAAAAATAACCATTCCCTTCCTTGTATAGAACTTTACAGGTGTTTCATTACTATACAAGACAGGCCTACTCCTCATTCACAAGTAATGTCATATGACGATGTAAAAGCATTGGAGAGCACTGACAAAACAGACAGAATTTTACAAATGAGAATCGAAACAAACTATTTTTCCCTACTTGATAACTGTTAAAGTACAGTACCAAAAGAAGTAAACGACTAAAGAAAAAGAAGAAAAATAAAGATTTTTACTGTCTCAGGTGGTAAGCTAAATTGATTTCACAAATGTATCAATGCGCTGTGGTTTTTCATCATAGACAGAAACTCAGGGACAATACCTGTTGTTTACACTAGTGAAACAATTTAAGAAGAAAGACTTCTAGACTTACATGACCTGATTAAGCACAAGAGAGCAAAACAAAGCGACAAATGTAACTAAACACCCATCAGAATAAAATCATTCTGAAAAAAAAATAACATTGCAATGCCAAAACATGACATCAATAATATGGCCAGATATGCATTTCCAATGATGCAATTCAAGGGGATGGATATACAATTAAAGGAAAGGAAGGGAAAATCTAATAAATCCCTTCAAATCCAGATTTGAATGCTGACTTGTCAATCGCAACATATGATATCACATCAATTGTTTTAGTCAGTAGTGTTGGAAATCTCAATCATACCATGGACAAAAAGAAGCAAACAAAGAAAAGCGAGAATTACAACATTACATCCCCCTGCATCATGATGAAGTTTAAGAACAAGAAAGAAAAAAGTTTTTTTAAAGATAACATATTTACTCTGTCTCAGGTGGTAAGCTTAATTAATTTCACTAATGCATCAATGCGCTGTGGTTTTTCATCATAGACAGAAACAACTTTTTGTCTTCCCTTCACATTATAAATTGAAAGTAGTATAAACGTAAATCTGTTGTGTTCTCTTAAAAGAAATAAACCATACCATTGAAATAACTGGAAGAAAAGAACACAAGTGATCTATAAGAAAGAGAAAGCAACAAAACAGAACAGGGTATTTATCACCACGTGATATCACTCATCAATATGTTTTGATCATGAACATTGGAAATTTCAATCATACCACAGACAAAAAGAAGCAAAACAATTGGAAAGTGAGAATCACAACATTACATGCTCTTGCATCTTGATGAATTTTAAGAACAAGACAGAAAAAAGGGTATTGCTCTTGCATCTTGACGAATTTTAAGAACAAAACAGAGAAAAGGGTATTAAAAGATCAACATATTTACTCTGTCTCAGGTAGTAAGCAATTAATTTCACTAATGCATCAATGCGCTGTGGTTTTTCATCATAGACAGAAACTGAACAATATCTGTGTCTTGTCTTCCTTTCACATTCACATGATAAATTGAAAGAAACATGAACTTAAATCTGTTCTTTGTAAAGACAAAACCACACCACTGAAATAAGAGAACACAAAAGTGATCTATAGAAAAGAAAAGGAGACAAAAAGGAAAAAATTGTGCCAAGATATTCATCACCATCCCACCCCTCAGACACAAATGGGTGAGAGGAAACATTCGAACAGGCATTTACAGCATACCTATAAAATCTCTTTTAATTAGTTATAATAACATTTAAAACCCAGCAGGATATGAAAACTGATTCTTCCCACAAGTTAGGCATACACCGTGCAAGAATTTTTTGAATACTAAAAAAAACAAACAAACAAGCACTACAGACCAAATCAGACAAACAAAACTGTTTTGCTTCATTCCAATTTACCTCTCTCACCACCGCATGCGGTAATCATAAGGTGAATCAAGTGGAAATAGCAAGATAATAAATAATAACAAAATAAATGGCACTGACAACGCTTTACCCCATAGAAAATAAGCTCTAAGCGCTTAAGTCATGAAAGATGTGTGAAAGTGTGAAAGGAAAGAAAAGATGTGGAACATATGACTGTTGCCCACCAGACTAGAGATAAATTTCAAATTATTTTGCCCAGTTGAAGACTCCGGCAACAATAATGCTTCCTATTCAAGACAACTGTTGTCCTCCAACTACTGACTCAGGAGGTAAGCAAAATCGAAGTAGTTTCATTCTCAGTGTCAATGCGCTGTGGACATTCATCATTGTCAAGAGTTTGTGGAGGACAAACAGCTATCATAAGGGGTTGTCAGTAATTTAGCACCAGTGCAAGGCACTTACCTGCAATTTCTTCTTGCGATCAAAAAATTGTCTTGACTTGACTTTCCTCTTTGCTTCCAGTGTGGCAACAACGCCCTGGTATTTCCAGCCAACTTCATGGGCCAAACGGTCCAATGTGCAGAACTTTAAAGTTGCAAAGAAAAATTAAATTTGATTAAAACTCAGCATCTCTAACTTACATATGAAATAAATGTATTTCAACTGTGGACAATAATAACAACAAATTGCTTATTTGTCTTTTACAACCTCACTTTGAGAAAACTATTGCATACAAATAAAAGAGTTTCTTTCGAGGAAGTTTGACGTTTTCACAATCAAGAAAGGTGGCTGCTGTTGGGCACCAGATTTCCGTCCTGTTATAACGTAAGAAAACAAGCATTTTCACTGCAGTTTCATCCATTCAACCCTAAGTCTAAAACTCTATTTTGTGGACTTGCCCAGGGAATTGTTATCACTGTTTAAAAATCAGTTGATGAATAAACTGACGGAAGGGTTCTACTTTCACTACATATATTGTTGTGTTTCATTGATTCCGCAGACTTCCCAGAGCAAGGATAAAATGTTCTTTCTCATAACATTGCTTTTACATCTGAAGCCATATCAAAGACATTAGGGTAGAGTGAGTCAATGACAATTGCACGATGAAAAGGCTATGTCCGGTTATGAGCTTTAACGTTACACTGTCATTATTACAGATACTAAGTTGAACGTCACAGCAATGCATGGATAGACACTGTTTGCCTCAGTGATAACAATTCAGTTTCACAGTGTGTCAATGCGCAGTTGAAAACATCATTGGCAACAGGTCTCCTAACAAAGACAACCCTCAGCGAAGTCATAAAACCACAGGCAGATAAACTCAAGTGAACGACCAAACTAATTCTTTGGGATTGGAATGTTTTTCACATTAATTCGGAAAATTCTTTAGT
Source organism: Doris montereyensis (assembly GCA_037039925.1). NCBI lineage: Eukaryota > Metazoa > Mollusca > Gastropoda > Nudibranchia > Dorididae > Doris > Doris montereyensis. The sequence continues at coordinate 87,524 of JAXRKP010001324.1, read as the reverse complement.
ACGCCAAAAGATGCACAAAAAATATATTAAAATCAGCATCTCTAAAAATGCTTAAAAACAAAATAAAAACATCTCTACCCTGGGAAGTAAGTAATAAAGACAAAACTCATTTTCAACCACACTTCTTTTAAGAAGACTGCATACATATAAAAGCACTGTTATCTTTAGCTCATTACAATCAAGAGAGGTAGCTGCTGCTGGACACCAGATTTTCACCCCAATAGAATGCTAGAATGTAAACATTATAACTAAAAGGTGCTTAACTCATGCAACCCGAAGACTAATATTCCGTCTTCTTGATTTAGCCCAGGGATTTTTTTATCTTTCTGAAATCAGTTAAGAACCTGACAAGACTAATCTTAATCAATTTCATTGCAGGAAGAGCTCTACTTCAACCTGAAGCACAGTGGAAGCCATTCAAACAATATCGGCATTGGGATAAATCAGTGGTACTTAACCTTGTTGGAGGTATTGAAGACCACAAGTTTAATATGTGCATTCCTGAACCCCTGTACTTAACCTTGTTGGAGGTATTGAAGACCACAAGTTTAATATGTGCATTCGTGAACCCCTGGTAAAATGAGGCCATGACATCTATCCCATAAAAAAAGAGAGCTTTGAAAAGAATGTTACCCTCAAATACATTACAATGTTATTATTTACAGCTACTTGAGTGAATATTAAACAATACAGTGAGTAGAGTGACTGTTTGCCTCAGTGATAACAATTTAGTTTCACAGTGTGTCAATGCGCAGTTGAAAACATCATTGGCAACAGGTCTCCTACAAACTTGACACTTTAGTCATACAACCCTCAAATGGAATTCATAAAATCACAGGCACATAAACTCAAATGTGAATGGACGAATGAACCCTTTAGGCATCAATAGTCCCCAAACAAGCATCAATAAGACTTCAATGCTTGTATGAATGTTTTTTCGATTGTATTGTGCCTAAAAGCAGTTAGCTGCCGCCTGAAAAAAAAAAAACAGTTTTATGGGGCAACATTCCTGGAGGAAAAACATGACAATTTATCAATTCATTCTTGCATTGTATTCAATACCAAAAAACGCTTCAATGACAAAACTGTTGGAAACATAAAAGCAATGGTGCGCACAGAAAAGACAGTGCCTAAAAGCAGTCTAACATTAATAGGTCACAGTTCATCCAACAAAAAAAGACATAAAGCCGATGAGACAGGCAACACTGACCTTTTCCAAAATACGCTCTACACACATAACATGGCCAAGTACTTACTTTTCGTGTGGGGTTCAACCTGAGGACTTTCAATGCAGATGGAACGACCATGCGCTTCTTTTGTCGTATGGTGCGGGGATACCTTCAAAGACTTTGAGACAATGTAGATCCAAAGCCTCCCGGCCATGGGCAGTTTTATGGGGCAACATTCCTGGAGGAAAAACATGACAATTTATCAATTCATTACACTCGTAACCCCATTTCAAGATTTGAGTAAATTTCCTTCTTCTGACCTCTGAAAGCCTGACACACACAAAAACTTGTACAAAGGTACAACACATCCCAGTAATTTTTGCAACACTGGGATCCCATGACAAGGAACCAATCTAAACAAGAGTATGTTCATGTCTTGAACATAAAGAGTAAAAATAGCCACAAAGTAGAAATGCTACTAATAGCAATGGCTCTACTAATAATAAATGTCCCCAATGGCTGATGTCAGTATTTTTTGGGTTGTTTTCATCTCTGAAATCAATGTAGGTAAGGAAGATCATCATTCATCAACTATGGGTACAACTTCACACAAGGCAACATGCAGCAGTAAATTTTACAATCATCACATGCGGGTCATTTTTTTCTTCATTATAAAGGAGGTAATAGGTTTTTTAAATTTCAGACAATTTTGTTTCAACACACGATCAATTTTCAAAACATTGCATGGAGAAGTATGAACTTCTCTTTCTTTCTTCTGTGTATTTCCCAATTTGTCTTGATGTCTAAATGAGAAAAACAATTTTCACAACTACTTCAATAAAAGTGTAAGTGTGACATCTACTCAGGACTAGTAATTCACAAAATCACTTTCAACTTGAAACATACGGTTACATGATACAGGACCTTTGCCACTCCTAACAGCTATCAAATTTCTTAAAATTATCCACAAAATTACTCTTACAGCTCCTCTGAAAACAAAACTGCTACAATGCTATCATTTGGGATTGAACACATACATCCATAAAAACTACACAACAAAAGCAAATGATACAGACGATAACGAACTCACATAATATGAGTTGTAGCGGACACAAAAGAAGGCACACCTGTAAATGGCATGGTAAACACTGCCTAAAACATGAACGGTGAACAACTTAATTCTCTAAAAAAATTTAATACATTTCAAAACTAAATACATGCTTCACGACAAGATACAATCCCCATCTACATTACTTGCTTCTTCAGACTCTTGTATCTCTTCACAATTACAGTAAGACAATGTAGGTAAGATAGGGTACATCATAAGAAGCTGTAAGCCAGATCCTGATAAACTAAATAACACATTGAAAACCTTGACAAAAACAATTCAAAACAGTGTTGCTGGTGAACCTCTAACATCATCAATAAAATTACTCTCAGTGCCCCTCTGGAAAAAAAGTCACCACAATGGGCAGACAAGGATGAAGATTTATAACAAAAACGTTTTTTTTAGAAAAGTCCTCAGTTTTACGTAAAATTGAACGTGAGAAATGGGGACACATTGAAACCGTTAAGTTCTTTAATGCATAGGTGATAAATAGCATAATGGGGTGTCCACCCTTACAGAAGGCCCAATGGATATGGAAGGGGGAGCAATAAAACTGTTCACACCCCATTTCAAGATTTGAGTAAATTTCCTTCTTCTGACCTCTGAAAGCCTGACACACACAAAAACTTGTACAAAGGTACAAGACATCCCAGTAATTTTTTCTGCAACACTGGGATCCCATGACAAGGAACCAATCTAACAAGAAAGTATGTTCATGTCTTGAACATAAAGAGTAAAAATAGCCACAAAGTAGAAATGCTATTATTACTAATAGCAATGGCTCTACTAATAATAAATGTCCCCAATGGCTGATGTCAGTTTTTTTTTACGGGTTGTTTTTCATCTCTGAAATCAATGTAGGTAAGGAAGATCATCATTCATCAGCTATGGGTACAACTTCACACAAGACAACATGCAGCAGTACAATTTTACAATCACACATGTGGGTCATTTTTTTGGTTGTTCATTATAAAGGAGATAATTCATCAGTTTTTCACACAAGGCAACATAAATTTCGGACAATTTTGTATTTTCAACACACGATCAATTTTCAAAACATTGCATGGAGAAGTATGAACTTCTCTTTCTTTCTTCTGTGTATTTCCCAATTTGTCTTGATGTCTAAATGAGAAAAACAATTTTCACAACTACTTCAATAAAAGTGTAAGTGTGACATCTACTCAGGACTAGTAATTCACAAAATCACTTTCAACTTGAAACATACGGTAACATGATACAGGACCTTTGCCACTCCTAACAGCTATCAAATTTCTTAAAATTATCCACAAAATTACTCTTACAGCTCCTCTGAAAACAAAACTGCCACAATGCTATCATTTGGGATTGAACACATATATCCATAAAAACTACACAACAAAAGCAAATGATACAGACGATAACGAACTCACATAATATGAGTTGTAACGGACACAAAAGAAGGCACATTTGTAAATGGCATGGTAAACACTGCCTAAAACATGAACGGTGAACAACTTAATTCTCCAAACAAAATTCCATTTCAAAACTAAATACATGCTTCATGACAAGAAAATACATCCCCATCTTACGTTACTTGCTTCTTCAGACTCTTGTATCTCTTCACAATTATAGTAAGACAATGTAGGTAAGATAGGGTACATCATAAGAAGCTGTAAGCCAGATCCTGATAAACTAAATAACACATTGAAAACCTTGACAAAAACAATTCAAAACCGTGTTGCTGGGGAACCTCTAACATCATCAATAAAATTACTCTCAGAGCCCCTCTGGAAAAAAGTCACCACAATGGACAGACTAGGATGAAGATTCATAACTAAAACGTTTGTTTTAGAAAAGTCCTCAGTTTTACTTAAAATTGAACGTGAGATATGGAGGGGGTGGGGAGCAATAAAACTGTTCACACTTGATGTGTCCAGTCAATCAAAAAACACCAGGTAATTTCTTGCCACTTCTGACATAAAGAAAAAAGTCATGGGTGGAGTCTGGAAGACTGTTCAATTGCCTAGTGACAAACCAGTCATCCAATGAGGACAAGATGTATGGTACAGTGGGTAGAGTTAGGAGTAGACTGGTAATCTTTTATTATATTACATTGGATAGGTACGGGTATATGTAAGAAGGTTACACTGCATGGAAAATTGCTGACCGGCATAAATTAGCCATATAAGCAATGGGATCACCCGATAATTGGAGAAAAAAGAAATCAATTACGGACATACTTTATGATAATTGGGAAGATTATACCTGCAGTTGCCATTCAGACCCGGCATGCAAAATCTTGGTTATGAAACAGGCATTTTGAGTAGCGACGTAAATAGAAAAAAGATCTGTTTTCACTGATATTGTAAGCATTTAAGAGAAACAGGCATTATGGCAACAAGCATTGAGGCGATTACTGTATCTGAATATTTCAAAGAATTTCAATTTCAAAATAACACATGGATGACTCCATGGCAAGAAAATACATCCCCACCTACGTTACTTGTTTCTTCAGACGCTTGTATCTCTTCACAATTGTAGTAAGACAATGTAGGTAAGATAGGGTACATCATAAGAAGCAGTAAGCCAGGGCCTGATAACTTAAATCACACACCAAAAATTTTGAGAAGAACAATTCAAAACCTTCTTCTGAACTATCAGACGTTAATTAGTGTCCGAAGCACTGTAAAATGTCCTTTACATAGTTTTCCAAAGCATGTAAATTTCCTCAAAGTCAAATAATTTCAACGATGACAATAACAAGGGTATGAGCGCTTGAAAACCAAATTGAAACGAAATACATTTGGTTAGTAGTTTTGAGAGATGCTAAATCAATGAAGAGGTAAACTTAAATCTTCTATCCTATTACCTGTCTAGAGCTTCTTACCTGCATTATCGTACACAAAACCTCTGCTTTAAAAGCATCTAACACAACAACAAAAAAGGACTATGATGCTTATCTGCATTAGACAGTGCACGAAACTTCTGAAAGGCTAAGAACATCCAAGTTTGAAAAAATAATGTGACAGCTACCACAGGAGTAACAATAGCAACTTACCCCTGATCACCCTCCAAAACTGTTTGCTGGGGGCACGGAAATGGAAAGGACCACGGCGGGGTTCACATTGCAGCGCCTCTTCAGGTACTTCAGGTATTTCACTGTCAAAGTGGAGAAAGAAGCCATAGTATTATATTTTAACGAAAAAGAGAACAGACCCCGTTTGTTCATTTCATTACCCTCGTTTATGATGTACATCAGTGATCATGCCATTAGCATCCCAGCCACGCTGCATCTATGCAACAACCTCTGGCTGATAGAGGAAACAGGATGAACGAGAATAAAGGGAAGTAAGACCAATCAGTAGCCCCTGACAACCACCCACTGATGTCTTTATAATTTACTTATGTTCAGGATTGGGAGTAACATGCTTCTTCAGAATGAAAACTCTTCATATAAAAATATCAGACAATGTAGGTAAGAAAACTATCATCATAAGAAGCATATTAATTTTGATTTGAATTTACCCACATTCACAACTACTCAGGGTTTCGGTATGATTTTCTAAAATGTTGCCCGGACTGCCCTGTTAACACCCAAGGGATCATTAATGTGAACAGTGTTGTGATCTGCACTCTTTATCATCGTCCACCTCCGATGGGACTAGGTCACAATCCTCCAATGTGAACAATGGGAGTAGGTTTTACTCAAAATAAATTGTTCAACCTGTCAAGACACAAACCCCTTTTGCCTCTGGGCCATCGAGTCCCTCACTCATTAGTTAAAGGAAGAGCTTATTTGGTGAGAATGCAGTAACTTAATAACAAAACAAATATATTAACATTCAACTAATTTAAACTCACATTTGTTCCGGTAAAAGTTTCCAGAAATGTTAATGCCTTCGCATCTGACGACAACAATTCTTTGACCTGTTCAAAGAGACAAGCACAGAGGAAAAGTATAAAATGCATGTTTTACATAATAAAATCATCACTACATACACTAAAAATACATTTAACTTACACGACTGCTTTCATCGTTGTCAAACGACTGGCATAACTTTGACATAAAAACGGTTCCAGATAGTAGAAACTAATATCTATTACATTTTAGCTTCCCTTTTTTCATCTTTGGTCTTTTCCACTTCAACTTGAGACAACGTATTTTTATTATTATTACAAACTTTTTCAATTTGAAAGCGTTGGATTCCCATACACTGCAGGAAATTTCAGGCAACTTAAAGCTCAAATTTAGAAAAATTCTTATTTCCTTTTAAATAATAAAAAAATACCTTGTAAGAGGTTCTTGGCTACGAGGGCAGCAAGCCGACCCATAAGGTGGCCCCTGCCATCAATAATGGCGGGCTGAAAGTAAAAAAAAAACAAGAAACATTTGTTAACACCCCAGCCACAAAAATGTCTCCATTCTCAATGAACTCTGTTGCAATTAATTCAATTTATTAATCAACATTTTAACTACTCTTCACAACATTGAATGCTGCACTCAAAAGGTGTTGAGGAGCATCTCAACCTAGAATATTTTCATTCTAGAATATTAACATAAAATAAAAAACAAATCCAAAGTATTTTCTGTCTCAGATTGTTGTACGTGTTTTAAGGTTTTTATTTCACATTATTTCAAATGAGGGAATGGATCATCATCATTGACAGAAAATCTTACACACAAATAAGGACAATGCTATTTTCACCGTACGGTGATAATAGTTTGGTAGGCTATTTTTCACAGTACGGTGATAATAGTTGGTAGGCTATTTTAACCGTACGGTGAGGTGAAGTTTGGTAGGGTGTTTTCACCGAACTGTCACATTATTATATTATGTTACCTAGATGTTTTAGACCCTTAAATAACTTATAATACCTAAATTTTACATGTTGGTGATATTTTGCCTTTCTATGTGTTTTACTTTTAAAATGCTGTTATTATTTACTTCTTATATTTTATACGAATTATAGTGGAAGAATGAAAAGGAAACAGAAGCATGAGAGGAGTAGAGAGGGATTAACAGTTGTTAAGTGCAAACGAAGTGGTGTATGTGTGTGTGTGATATATATGCGTGCATGTATGTATTGTATTATATGCCAATCAACTTTGGCAATATTAAAATTTAAAGACGTTGTAAAAGACTTAGGGATGTTCATTGATTCAGATCATTCCTTTAGAAATCAAGTAAATAACATCATCAGAAAAATGTATATGATTTTGAACAGACTATAAAATACGACACTTATTGTCTAACGAAGTATCCATCCTCCTAGTGAATTCACGTCTTGTCAAATCTTAACTATTGCAATGCACTTTTGGCCAATATTTCAAAAAAGATACAATGAAGTCCCTCCAGTCAGTTTCTTTCCCGGCTTCTGATTGGCTGATACATACGGTGAAAATAGTCGACCAAACTATTATCACCGTGCGGTGATAATAGCCTGGTATGATATTTTCACTGTACGGTGAAAATAGTCACTCAGTTTAAATAATGCTAACGGCACGTGGAGGTTGCTAAGTCTTCTCCTTCATATGCAAATCGTCACGCCGTTTTCTTTGTTTCGCTCTTGGCACATTTCTAATAAAAAATAAAGATTTATAGGCCTGCATAATATTCTATAATCTGTCCATGGTAAATTTATGAACCCGATTTCCCAAGTAACTGATGAAATGAAAAGATCTCACGTTTTAACAGCATACAGGAATGATCCAGCAGGTCAGAATGGCTTTATATTAGGACTAGATTCCATTAATGAAACAAAAAAAAATACAAGGCAGATTCTAGATCTAATCTGAACTCTATACGTTCTGTCTCAGAATGTTGTACGTGTTAAAAGGTTGTATTTCACATAATTTCAAATGAGGGAATGGATGATCATCATTGACAGAAATTCTTATATAAAGATCTAGATCTATGATAATTTCTCTGAAAAATTTTATCATTCGATATCTACAATCTAGAGTCAATAAATATTAACCCAAGAAAAGCACTGGCCCTTTATTTAAGGCCAGACACCTAGACTTCTTTAATGGAAATTTCCACTTTCTTTTATATGGTTTATGACGTAGTTTGACCTTTTGAGTTCATAGTTAAACAGCCAATGAGATTACAATTTATTTTAAGCTCGTGGCTTTCCCGGCAGCCTCGTTATCATTCGTCAAAGTGACGCTTTCCCACTCAACATAATCCATGCAAGCCTAAGTTGATTACCCGGCTATCGCTGCTATTGTTTAGTCCTTAGTTTAAGTTTTCTTGTTGCATTAACATCTCAATATGAATTCCTTATTCTTTCAACCTAAGCCTATAGAATATGCATGTTTTATAGGTCTTTTATCATCTGTAAATGTGTGAACTCCTTGTTCAAACTAAGTCTAAATCCTAGCTTCACCCGTTGCACACACTCGTTTTTTCATGCCAATGGCTGGGGCAACCCCTCACTGTGACGTCACTTCCGGTAACACAGCGAGCTCATATTTACACCCAAAACGCAAAAATATTTTAAAATATTTTTGAAAGCTGTCTCTCATTCAAAAGTCAATAGAGCCTATGATAGGATTTCCATAGCAGGGCACATTCAAGATACATAAAGAAAAGGACGATGCTATTTTCACCGTACGGTGATAATAGTTTGGTAGGCTATTTTCACCACACGGTGAGGTGAAGTTTGGTGGGGTGTTTTCACCGTAGGGTGATAATAGTTGGTAAGGCTATTTTAACCGTACGGTGAGGTGAAGTTTGGTAGGGTGTTTTTCACCGAACTGTCACATTATTATATTATGTTGCCTAACGTCCCTCCAGTCAGTTTCTTTCCGGGCTTCTGATTGGCTGATACATACGGTGAAAATAGCCTGCCAAACTATTATCACCGTACGGTGATAATAGCCTGGTATGATATTTTCACCATACGATGAAAAAGTCACTCCGTAAAGAAAAACACGGGTAAAAAAGAGGTTATTTTCATTTGCAGAAGTAGATCTTTATCTCATGACTGGCTTGTCTTTTCTGCCATCTGACATGGCATGAGAATAGTATTTCAGCATTTCTGGGGCAATATCATACTTTTTATTAAAATTTTTCTTCTCATTTTAATCTGAGATGGATTAAATGTATTCCAGGTTTTTTTTTGATCTAAATATCTCACAAATATTAGTCTTAGATTCTTTGCTGGCTGATGTATTCAAGCAGCTGTCCACTATGACAGGACTTTTGTCGGTTGAAGTGAAATGCAAAGATCATTATGGGCTAAAAAGTAGATAGTCCTCTAGATGATCTAGCTCTTCTGACCTCTCGAGTGGTCATTATTTCAGGGTTTGAAGACTAAGGAAGAACAGGCACCAATCAGAGACAAGAATTGATAGCTGGACACTGGAAGTGGAACAGATCTAGATTAGATCTAAACACAATCAAAGGTAAGTTATGAACTTCAGAAGAAAATTGTCATCAAAAATAAAATCTAAAAGTAGATTCTATCGTTTTTTGACAGTCAACTGAATCTAGATCTAGATCTAGTAACTTCCTCCCTCCTGAAGATGTGACTTCATCTTGAAGAGGACTCCCCTCAGCCATGCACATTTTGTTCAGCTTGAAACAAACACTGAAGCAGCCTATTGTCTAGAGCTGGAGCAAGATTTGAATTTCTCTGAAATCTAGATCCAACATGGACAAAACATCCACTGTTCCGAGTTAGTCATAGACCTCGAACTAGCAGCTAAATCAACACGCATGGGAATGCTATCATTCATATTCACGGCAACCGGGTGGACAATTCCACTGTCGATAATAGGTATCTTCCAAACAAAGCAACACCGTTCAGAAAAAGTCAATGTTGTGTATTATCTAAAGCATAATATGATTTAAGATTATATGCGATCATAGCTCACGTGTCAGACAATGTCGACAGAAAAGCAAAAGTGGAAAATGTCCACTAACTTTCAGAAAAAAATAAAAATGTTCCATTCGCTGATTTACCTGACTGGTGAAACCCATGTTCACTTGTAAAAGGAAGTTCTAACGGGGTCTCCACGTGGTTCTCAACGGCGAACCGCCGTGAAAACGTTCGGTACAATTTTAGTGTACGAAGCATGTTCGTGCTCTAAATTAACAGAGAGAGAGGAGAAAAAAGGAAAAGGGGGGGGGGGGGATCGGGATTGTTCCTGATGATATTGACGAGCTTTACCAGTATGCCGGTACTATATGTATTATAGTGTTATAGTTTTCACATTGTTTCTCTGTTGATGTTATCAAATGCCTTCTCGAAGGCAATAGAATCAAAATAGAGCAAGGAATAATTATTCCGTTATAATGACCGTTCAATGATTATTCTTTATGTGCATTTCAGTATGTACTTTACGATCTGTTGCTTCTAAAGCCAGTCTTTTCCTTTCTCATGTGTGAATCTACCGCATTCTTCATTCTCTCTAACATTTTACTTTCCTTCTTTATCAGTTCCCATTCTACCTTTCGGTGTGTGAGTTCAGATGCCCTAGATGATCTTTCTCCGATGCCCTGTCCTGGCATTTTCTGTTTCCTTCCAAAATAGTTAGATTTATATGCTTTAATGTCTCTTTTATACCTTCTTCCCAGTTTCCGAGGTCTGCCTTTTGGTCTTTCACCTTGGGCTCTAGCATCGTATACTGATTTAGCTATACTGTTGTCATTCATTCTGTTTACATGCCCAAACCACCTCAATTGATTTGTTTCTATCTTAGTTTTATGCCATTTGCTTTCGTTTGATCTCTTATTGTTGTGTTTCTGATTTTGTCTCTTTTAGTTTTCTCTACTACTCTTCTTACATATTTCATTTCAGCTGCCTGTACTTTTTACTGTATACTATACTATCTAAGGTACAGGTTTCGCTGCCATAGAGGAGAGTAAGACAATAAACTATGTTGTATACTGACATTCGAGTTTTTTGTTGACAATTCTTGTTTACCTACAAATGCCATTCCTAGATAGTTATATTGCACTTGCCTTTTGGATTCTCTGGATGATTTCTTCTCTTAGTTTTCCCTCTGAGTTAATCATTACTCCCAGGTAATTGTAGCTTTGAACTTGTTATAAATTCTCCCTGACCAATTTAAGATTTTGTGTTTTAGCTTCCCAAGTTACTAGAATTGTTTTGGTTTTTCTTTGCATTTACTCTCATGCCTCCTCTATTTAGTTCATTGTTCATAACGTTGATATTCGACTGAAGGTCACGTCTCATTTTCCAAACCGAACTAAACCATCAGCAAATGAAAGCATTGATACATTTACTGGTTTGAGCTTCCACATACCTACATTCATGTTCTTCATTTTTGAGGATGCCTTTGCGACTGAATCCATAAATGTGATAAACAAAAGAGGACTTAGGGTACAACCCTTACTCCTATACAGGGGCGTGTTCTGATTTGGGGGGGGGTGGGTGCATAAACCACCTATAAAATATTGCATTACACCTAGAAGGCACTACATGCATTTAGCAATACGTCCATCACATCAGCTTTACCAAACACACACGAGCTTACAGAATTCGTCCCCGTCTGTAGGGCCATTGGTCACGTCACGCAGCCTGTGGACGTGGTGGCTTTTCGATCTCTTGCCTCTCTCTCTCTTTTTCTTCTGAAAACTGTGGTGCCCTTTCACAACGTAAACCAAGTGAGCTTAATTAAACGTACAACAAATATTCACAGAATAAGGTCAAAAAGTCGTGATATCCCCTTCTTCAATGAACAATAAACTCAATTTTTGGAGCCAGACACCAATTTGTCTTCCAACTGCGTGACTGCGTGGCACACGCTCAGTCCCGCTGGTCGACAATATCTATTTTAACTCGGTTCAAGCCATCGAGGTTTGGAAGCAAGGTTCAAGCCAATATGCTGATACACACTAATGCGTGTTGTGCTCTCTCTATCTCTCTCTCTCTCTCTCTCTCTCTCTCTCTCTCTCTCTCTCTCTCTCTCTCTCTCTCTCTCTCTCTCTCTCTCTCTCTCTCTCTCTCTCTATCTCTCTCTCTCTCTCTCTCTCTCCTCTCACTTCCCTCTCCTTCCTCCCTCTTGGCGGACTGGGGGATTATATTTAGTTTTCAAAGAGTAACGTAAGTACAAACTCTCTAATGCTATTACTATTAACCATCGATTTCACAACTGCTCAACTATTCTGACCAAAATGGCAACATTGCAAATAACTTTTAACCTTTTTTTCTTTCAAAGATTGAAAACATTCAAAATGATCTTAAGCAAACACCTTTGCATTCATGTTTTCCTCCTTTTCAAGGCAACTGTAAAATGACTAGTTTCCATCCAGTCACGCAGTCTGGAGTACTTAAACTAATAAAACAATCTCCAACCAAAAGTTGTGAAATTGATGCTTTGCCTATGCACATTTTAAAATCATGTTTAGATGTATTGATATAACCAATTACTGAAACAATAAATGAATCATTAATGTCTCGTTTTGTCCCATCAATTTTTAAACAAGCCATTGTAAGACCTTTAAAAAAAAAAAAAATTTGGATTTTAATGAACTCAAAAATTACAGGCCTGTCTCAAATTTGTCATTTATAAGCAAAATCTTGGGAAAAGTTGTATTAAATCAACTACTTGAGCATTTAAAAATGAATGATTTGCTAGAACAGTGTCAATCCGCTTACCGCGAATACCACTCCACAGAAACGGCAACAAAAAAATCTTTAACGATCTGCTTGAGTATGCTGACAAAAGGCACTTATCCACCCTTACTCTTCTTGACGCAAGCGCTGCATTTGACATCGTCAATCACAACGTCAATGCAAAGACTCGAAAAACATATGGTATAGTCGGTCCAGCGTTGACCTGGATGAAATCTGACATTTCTGACAGAAGTCTGAAAGTCGCAGTAGGAACTGACTATTCAAAATGTGCAGTTCTAACCTCCGGGTTCCCACAAGGCTCCTGTTTAGGATCTATCCTGTACACACTGTACACCCAACCATTGTTTGAAATATTCAAAAAGAAATTACGTAAATTATCACGGATATGCAGATGATATCCAGATCTACCTTAGTTGCGAAACTAATGTCGGTCTTTTTGATGAAAGGAAACTAGAAATTAAGTCTTGCGTCAGATCTGTCAAGTTTTGGATGGATGAAAATCGCCTAAAACTAAACGAATCCAAAACCGAGTCCTGGGTTTTTGGCTTTGCCTTGGAACATCTGAAATAACACCTTCTAAGAGCGGCAAGAATTTGGGAGATATCTTCGATGATGAGTTAAAAATGAAAACACCTTTTACCAATTTATGCAAGACAATTTCTTTAAGCAATAAGAAAATAAGAAACATCAGAAAATTTATCACGACTGACGCGGCAAAAAAAAAATAGCCGTGCATTTTGTTCTTTCAAAAAATCGATTGTTGCAATTCTCTCTTGTATGGGGCAAATGGGGATCTCCTGAGCAAACTTCAAGTTGCGATAAATAACACCGCCAGAGTTGTTCTCGGCAAGTAGAAGAGAGACAGTGCAATTCAAATGCTCCGGGATCTTCACTGGCTTCCTGTTCGAGCGAGAATTGAATACAAGATCGCATCTTTCCTCATACATGGCTGATTTGTTAAATTTATATCGGCCAACAAGGACCTACGATCTGGCTCAAATATCAAAATTTTTTCTATCCCAAAAATGAATTTGAAAACAATGGGCGAAATGGCTTTTTCCTTTGCAGGACCAAAAGTTTGAAACTCCCTCCCAGCTAGCCTTAGACATACAGAATCTAAAAATGTCTTTAAAAGAAACTAAAGACTTTCTATTTTGCTAAAACATTATAATTCTTTTTAATGTTGCCTTCGTTGAAAGCCCAATTTTTGATGTCTGAAATTATATTTATATGAAATATTTTTTATATACCAAGTCTATAACTTCATTTTAATAGTATTTTTATATTATATCTTACTTTCAAAATAATTTTATTTTGTCCCACCATGATAGTAGTTCTTAATTATTATTTTGACAGATTTTATGTATTTTGATTTTAGACGTAACATTTTTACATTTTCATTATCAATGTCATTTTTATAATATTGTAAAATAAAAATATTTAAGCACTTTATAAATAAAATGTATATATATATATATATATATATATATATATATATATATATATATATATATATATATATATATATATATATATATATATATATATATATATATATATATTATGATTTATACCAGGTGTCTAAAATTATGATATTGCAACAGTATTCTGTCGTGGCACCACCTGAAGTATTGGTTACGCCACGCCTCTGCTCCTATATCTACATCAAATTCTGCAGATATGTTTCCAGCTACTCTCACTGCACATGTTGGTTTATTGTAAACACCTTTAATGGCTTCTATTAAATTTTGCTGTACATTGTTTTCTTGGAATGCCATAGTTCGTCCCTTCTCACAGTGTCAAATGTCTTTTTTAAGTCAATGAAACACAGGTGTAAGTCAATGTTTCTCTCAAGGAATTTTTCCATTATTTGTCTAATTGTAAATATGTGGTCCTGTACACTTCTTGCTGATCTAAATACACTCTGATGTTCTTCAATCTGATCCTCTACTCTTTTCTTTAGTCTCATTTCCAGTATCCTAGCATACGTTTTTCCTGGTACGCTAAGTAGTAATATCCCTCTATAGCTTGAATATTCCATCTTTTCTTATGTATTGATACTACCGTTCCCTATTTCTAGTCGTCTGGCACCTGTATGGACTTCCACGCTTGTTGGCATATTGCATGTAGTGGTTTGTCTGCCTTTCTGCCTTGGTTTTTAATCATTTCTAGATAAACTTGATGTGCTCCTGAGGTTTTTCTAATTTCACTTTCCTTATAGTTGTTGACTTTTCTTACATTGATATATCTACATCTGCAGCTGTCTCCTCTGGATTACTTATTACTCTTACTACATGATCTGTACTCCTTGTTTTATTTGTTCTGGAGGGATTATGTTCACGTTTCCATGATTTCGCTATCTTCTTTCATTATTTCTCCTTTGGCATTCTTAATTTGTCGTATTGGGCATGCTTTGATCTTTCTCAATCTCATGCTCTTCATTGCCCCCAGAAGTTTTTGATATGCTTGATAGCTTTCTTGAAGTCTTTGTCCTGACCCTTCCCATTGTTCCTATTTTCCTTCTCATTTCCTCTTTGGTGATACTTCTTTTACTCACGTAAGCTATCATATCCTCTGGTCTCTTTGTTTGCAAGTGTTTCTTTATACATTTGCCACTTTTCTTCTATTGCGCTATAAATCAGATCCTTCTGCCTTTCACTGATAAATCTCTTTATCCTGGATTGCAATTTGTTTTACTATTGGTTTATTTAGTTTCTCTATTTTGAGTTTAGTAGCTTTCTTCTCTTTCTTTTCTGTTTGTTTTCTTCAGTCAGTAATCTCATTTTGGCAAACACTAGGTAATGATCACTAAATATTTCTTCTCCTCTGTTTACTCTTCCATCCAATGTACTGTAAAAAAAGGGAGCTGCTAACTATTACGTAGTCTATCATTGACAACTTTAAAGACAGAACAAACACGTGACTTTCAGGTATAACCCTTCGTCAGACAACAAACGAGAAATTTACTAGCATCTAGATCTATAATTGTGGATATCTGTGATGTCATAAAGGAGAAAGAAAGAAAGGACAGTGATGCTAAGAAACTAGCAGAGGGGGTGTGAAGAATTAGCAGAGTGGAAGGTTCAGATCTTTAAATAAAAATATGAAAATAAGTAAGTAATAAAAGGTGAGAAGGAGATTTGAGAGAAGTTGTTGTCTCTCCTTCTTTACCTATTACTCTTCCTAACGTTTCTAGAGAGTTGCCTACTCTAGCGTTTAAATCTTCTAAAAAGATTAAAAAGAAAGAGAAGATTCTCTACAGTTAGTTGTAAATCGTTTTGAAAGAGAGAGAGAAAAAGAAAGAAAAAGGCAAGGAAAAAAGAAAGGAGAGAGAGATGTGTGAGTAGAAACAAGAACGAAAAATAATAAATGATATCTTTTTCTCACTTGGTCCATGAAGATATGATAGAGAATGAATGAAAATATCAATCAAGGCAAAAATTTACACTGAAGGTTGTATATAAATTACCAATTTATCGAGCAAGTGAAGGCTTATAAATTTATCTGAAATTTCAAAAAGTATGACTAGCTGATGCTATCCAAGTTGATTAACTATTAGGAGTCCATTGACTTTTCACATCTGTCTTAATTTACTCTTGTATATTTGTGGATATCTTTACTGAGGAAAGAAGGTGTTGACTATTTTCATTTTATTCTTTAGGCAAAAATCTATTAGTTTCTCCTTTTGGAGAAGTTTTGTCTCTCCTTCTTTACCTATTACTCCTCCTGACGTTTCTACATTATTGCCTATTCTAGCTTTAAATCTCCTAAAACTATCTCTTTTCCATTTGTGTTTAAGATTCTCTACAGTTATTACAGTTGTTTGTAAATCGTTTTCGAAGATATGTTTTTCTTCTTTAACATTTTTTGGTCCATGAGTTATTAATAATTTAATTTCTCATCCTTTTGGTTTAATATTTACCTCTAATAACAATGGGCTTATACATTTCCAACTTTCTAGTAGCTTTTCATGCCTTTTGTGCAATAGGAGGCCTTCCTGCTCTAGCTATATCTTTGACATCTACTGAGAAGATCAAATTATGATTTTTGATTTTTATCCTACATTTTCTATTCCTTGTCCTGTTTTCTTTGTTTCTGTAATGGCCAAAATGTCTATTTTGAATTTTTCCATTTCTTCAACTAATTCTATCTCTTTTCCATTTATTGCCTAACATTTTTCCAAAATCACAGTCTCTCTAACATTTTACGATTTAAGATATTTTTTCTGGGAGAGATAGAAGTGTTTTTTTTCTCTTATTTCTGCAGTTGCTGAAATTCCACTTTTGAAGGGATTTTAACTAGATAGGCTAATTTCCACTCCGTCAGGTCCTTTTAAGTAGGTAGGCTACCTGTCAGTTGGTGTCATCGTGTTCGCTCTCTCTCTCTTTCTCGTGAGTAGCAGTAGTAGTAGTTCATGTATTATTATTATTATCTTTATTATTATCATCATCATCATTATTATTATTATTATTATTATTATTATTATTATTATTATCAGTAGTAATAGCAGTAGTACAGTCGACTCTAGTTATTCACAACAGGGAGCAGCAAAACCGTTGCGATTATCCGAAGTCACAATAAGCGGATTCCACTTTGGACCTAGTATTTAGGGTCATTTGAGTACTTGATGACAAGGCATTATATTTGTTGCAATATGTTTTGCGTATTGTATAACTTTGCCCTCAAAGTTTCAGAGACTTAGGATCATTATGAAACTTTTCATCTGTGTAAAAGTTGTATGCCTTCAAACAGACACTACACAGCCAGCAAATAACACGACAGTAATTCAGTTCATTCTATATGTTGAGCTAGCTGTGTAGTATGCTACAAGTTGTACACCATGTGTTAAGTGACGCCATTCCCTTTGATCTGAATAGTCGGTCAGCGGTGTTACTTATGGTACTGTACAATACTACGCTGTCCAAATGTCTGAGTCTCTCTATGCAAGGCCGATTACGCCTTGTTGTATCTGTTAGACCTGCTATTAGCATCAATACTGTCAGGCAATTGCATCATTACTGTTTTTAGGTAATAACAACGTCAGCATGCGAACATCGTTTAGCAAAGTGTGAAATCAGGAAAAAGTCGACCGAAAATCTGAAGTTGCGATCATCCGAAATGAGTTGCGATTAGCCGGTCACTTTCATAAAGAAATAAATTTGTTTCTTGGGAAAAGTTGTGATTAAGCAGAGATTGCATTTAGCCGAGTTGTGATAAAGCAGAGTCAACTGTAATAGTACATGGAGAAGTATTAGTAGTGTTAGTGACGGCAGGAGGTTAGACATAGGAGCGAAGTGATGGTGGTACTAACAGTAGTAGGGTAGTGGTAGAAGTAATCGTTGTAGCAGTGTCAGAGTAATAGTGGTAGTAGCAGTAGTAACAGTAGAAGTAGTAGCAGTGGTAATAGTAGCAGTAATAGTAATATAATTAGTAGTAGAAGAAGTAGTGGTGGCAGTAGTAGTGGATGTGATGGTGGTGCTAGTTGTCATAGTTGTCGTCGAAGCAGTGTCATACTAGTAGTACATGGAGTGGTAGCAGCAGCAGAAGCAGCAGTAGTAGTAGTAGTAGTAGTGTTTGTTTCAACACGTTTTCACAAAATTTGTACCCTTTGACTGTATCCCTCAGTCTATATCCAAATAACTGAGAAAAGATAACAGAAAAAAAAGACAGAAAAATAAAAGAAAATAAAGTTAGATACAGCAGAGAAATTTTCCCATATGAAGTAGAAACTTTTTTATGGAAAACCAAACAAAACCAGTCATTCCCTTTTCCTGAATTAAATCCCCACTGCGAATATATCAAACACATAAAACAGTCTTTCCAAAATTATACCATTCAATAAATATCCAAAATTAACCTCATGAAGCATAATTATTAGAATAGAAGCTTTATTAATGCATGTATGTCATAATAGTAATGTAGCTAAATTCATGCATTACTGTTAAAGCCAAAAAAGAAACAACTATGTATGCATATTTAGTTTTCTACATTAAAAAGTATTTATAAGGACAATGCAATACTTAGTAACTTTACATTACAAAATGTCAGCAACCTGAACACATGTAAATTTTAATATGATAAAAGGCACATTTTCACTTCCACAAAATAAAGCTTTCTTGATACAAACTCAAATCTCATGAAACTCAGATTGAAGCATGAAAACAAAACAACAGCAACAATAATAATTACAACAAAAAGTACATTATTTTGGAGGCATTCATTTTGCTACTTCTTCAACACACAGTCATTACAAGACGTGGTTGCCTTGTTTTTTCAAATCTGACTTTATTAAACCATGAAATGAAAACATACATAATACATAACTGACATGTTTACTCTCACTCACAGTCTCATAATAAGACAGAACCTCTTTATAGTCTTTACATCAATGATAAATTCTAACTACATGTTTACATGGATTTAATAAAGTGTGTGGTTTATAGTTTATATCTAGTAAAGTGCACTAAGGGTAAAAATGTGTATTCTTGTGGCTTGTTAGGAAGAAAAATAAAGAAAGTGGCAGAGAAAGAAAGAGAAAGAGGGAGAGAGAGAGAGAGAGAGAGAGAGAGAGAGAGAGAGAGAGAGAGAGAGAGAGAGAGAGAGAGAGAGAGAGAGAGAGAGAGAGAGAGAGAGAGAGAGAGAGAGAGAGAGAGAGAGAGAGAGAGAGAGAGAGAGAGAGAGAGAGAGAGAGAGAGAGAGAGAGAGAGAGAGAGAGAGAGAGAGAGGGAGGGAGGAAGAGGAAGGGAGGAAGGGAGAGAGAGAGAGAGAGAGAGAGAGAGAGAGAGAGAGAGAGAGAGAGAGAGAGAGAGAGAGAGAGAGAGAGAGAGAGAGAGAGAGAGAGAGAGAGAGAGAGAGAGAGAGAGAGAGAGAGAGAGAGAGAGAGAGAGAGAGAGAGAGAGAGAGAGAGAGAGAGAGAGAGAGAGAGAGAGAGAGAGAGAGAGAGAGAGAGAAAATATTTCAAATGCCTGGATTCTTTTGTACAGTAATATGTGTACCAGTATTAAATTGCTCAATTCCTATTATCTAGCGTTGTTAACCTACAAATCTTGATATGGGCAGTTGTTTCTAGCACATGCTAGACTCCTTGCTAATAGGATGGTACTGTGTAGTTGTCTAGAGCCAGTCTTAGACGAGTTGTAGCATCAAGCAGATTTTCACGATATTTTAAAAGCTCATCCCATTTCTGTGAGTTTTTCAACAGGTCATTGTTCTTTTTGGCTTCATAATGGAACTCAGGACTCCTCAGTTCATACCTGAGGAAGATATTTCAAGGAGAGATACCCGGTAATAACAAACATACTCTCTATAAAGATTAAATCAGCGTGGAAAGCAATGGCAAACTATCTCATGGGAGTCATACTGCCATAAGCTTAGAGGGATCTGGACTCTGCTTTAGATTACCCTACATTCACCAAAACCTGACTCTCTAATTATCAGAAAGATTTTTTGTATCAAAATACTTGTATATTAAATAGTATTGAAATGCAAACACTATTTTAAAAAATAAAAATTGAGAATAAGTGTTTCATTTACCATTTTGGCTTTGGTCCTCGAATTCTCTCCAGCTCTGCCTGTCTCTTCAACTCAAGATACTGCTTTTCTTCAATGCGTAGTTTCTCCATGCGTAACTTTGCTAGTTCATCGTTATACGGAGATGTAAAAGTGATTCCTGCTGTTTCTGTGTAAGAAAAAATACATTCACTTTGACTACTTCGGCTTTTGTGACTTGACACAATGTTTACTTTTAATCTGTGCTACAGGTTATTATATAAAATATCTTTTATAACTTAAACAAATAATTGTGACGTCGGCAGCTGAGTGGTTAGGCTGTTGGACTGAGGATCATGAAGTCCCAGGTTCAAATCCTAGCCAAGTTAGGCAGTTTTTCCTTTGGAAAGACACTTAACACGTATCTTCCCTACTCGACCAAGGTGCAAAATGGGTACAAGCACTAACTTGGGAGTAAAAATTTGCGTCAGACTAGTGTCCCGTCTAGGAGGTGACTATTATCACCTGGTCTGCTTCACACCATAGAAAAATGGGATACGGTCTGGCTCTATGGGCCGTAAACAGGTGCCGACTGTAGGTGGAGACTAGTATCTTTCTTTATTTCTTATCAGTTCCTATTGTATCTTCCGGTGTATGGGTTTAGATGCCCGAAATGATCTTTTTCCAGGCTATCCTGTCCTGACAGGGAATTTATTGTATGTTGTAAAAACGTGATGCATTTCTTTTCCTTCACCTTGAGTGTATGCCGAAATTTGCTTAGAGTCATCATCACATGTTCAAATCCTGGCAATGTTAGGCCTGATTCTATGTTCCTCTGCAAAAACATTTAATATTTAGGATACTAACACTAGCGTCTTGTCAGGAGGCATTTCAAAACATAACACAGTACAACCCATATTCCCCGAACTTTTGGGACCAGAAAATTAGTGTGTGGAAATAGAATACGTGTTTCGGGAATATCGTAGGCGTACAAAGAAGGATCTTGATTGGGACTTTGTCATGAATTCTGGAAATTTATATTTTCTTTGAACATGTATTCAGGGTATATGGGCTGTACTGTCTCAGTTTTTCTGCTTCATGCTATAGAAACATGCCATCACAAAAGTGATGAATAATCATGTCGAATCAAAAGTTTTTATGACTATTTCTGACTCAGTAAAAGCCTGATATGTTGACATGAATCGCAACATTGGTCAATGACAGGAAGTAAAGAGAGAAACTTGAGATTAGAGTAAGAGGGCAGATCACACAAATATCACAAAAAGATGATAAACCAATATCTTTATATGACAAAGTTGCAGTTGCATCTGTTCAATCATTAAATCAATAAGTGAGACGGTAATTCTACCCCTACTCACTCACTCACTCTGAACTTACTCTTTGTTCGTCCGTCTCTTTGTTTATCGCTATGTTTCTGTCTCCCCCACCCCCAACCTCTGTATTTTCTAGGGAATGAATCTATGAAAATATTGCTGAGGTTCAAGCAGGGTTCAAATTACATGCTTCAGAATCAGAATTGATAATTCGCAAAAACATTTTGCCCATGAATGCGAATATAGTGTTACACTTCACAGTTCATGTTCACACATTTTCACGTCCAAGCTTTACATTTTCATTTGGCAGGGCATTCCACTCACAGATTTTGATTTGTAAATATTGTGGATAAGCCGGGTATTCCACTATTTGATGGTTTGAGGGTGCTGTGTTTGTTATGTGGGTTCTGGGTTGATGAATTTTTGCTTGTGATGATTTCTGTTGAGCTCCTCTATATTCATTGTTTCGTTGAGAAAAATAAGTCGATTTTCACGGTTGATGTGTCTGTGTTTATTGCTTTGTAAATATGTATGAGGCAAGTGTTTTCAGCGGGTTTCCAGAGAAGACCAGTTAAGTTCCTGTAATGCTTGAGTCACACATCTTGTTCTCTTGACCAGCATTTTTTTACAACTCGCTGCCCGTCTCTGTACCTTTTCAATTTGGTCAATTTGGTATTGGTGGTGTGGATCCCATGCAGCACTAGCGTATTCTAGAAAACAAGTGCTGTGTATGCCTGAGATTTAATTTGCATGGGGCATTGACGCAGGTTTCGGTGGATAAACCCAAGGCATCTATTTGCTTTTTGATGTGATTATGGGGACACATTGGTTGTCACAGTTGTACTGTGTGAGGAAACCAAAAACATGGCTGAGGAAGCCAAAGCAATAAAAATACATATTCTGTCTAAATTTCGAATCTACATTTTCAAAAGAAGATCTATTTTGATATTTTCAAGCGTACATAACTTTGATTTTAATTTTGAGTAAGTGGTACCATATTTGATAATTTCATAACAGTACAAGTTAAACTCACTTATGTAAGGGTTCTCAGCTGTCATTAAATAAAGGTTGTCTAATCTCCTTGCATCTCCTCTTAAATTTGAACTAGTTTCCCTCTTAGCACTCTTTGATCTGACTTTTTTAGCTTTTATTCTTTTGCTTTGCTGGTTTGATGCTGTCCATCAGCTCCAATGATTTGGTTTCTCCCAGAGTGACCTAAAAAGACGCCAACATCTCCTCATTTTTCATGGAATTCGCACCTCAGATGAGATGTATCGGCTTTGTGTACCAACTTGTTCTTGAAAACAAATCTCTGGGATGATATAATCATTTAGGGCATCAGTGAGGGCTTGAACAAATCGCTCTGAGAATGATAATGAGTCGATGTATGTGTATCGTACGTTGTCTCTATTTCCACTCTTTTGTCATCTGAGCTAAAGATCGCCTTAGGGTTCCACTGACTTTTGTCAGACCTTTATAAGACGTAATGAACATCTCAGATGAATCATCCATAAGCATCAGACTGAATGTTGAGACAAATTTTGAGTAGTCGTGGGTTAACATAGAGTTCTTGATATAATCTGGAATTTTCCTGGAAAGAATAACATTAAAAGAGAAAATATAGCCAAATTTTGAATGTATCTCAAAGAAGCAACATATGATGCTAAAAATGTCCATAGATTTTTTAGCTTTTGTAAACTTGCATAAGGTTGTCAAGTGCAGTGGTGCCAAAGATTAAGCAAATATAAGGCTAGATCTAATAAGACAAAAAATTAGTAATGAACACCTAGAAACACATTCTGTGACCTAAAGTTAAAGCCAAGTTCCTTGCAACCTACAACTCAACCAGGATGAAGATAAGATAGATACAAGGAATGAACAAAGTCAAATCAACGATCGAATGAATGCCCATGATTTTATAAATCATCGTTCCCTTGCAACTGTTTTATTTTCATCCCTATGGGGCTCTAACATCTAGAATCTAGATCTCATAGCAATATCCTGTTTGACCAAATTCTATTGTCCATATTTAGTGCTTTCTTTTTTATTTCTTGACAATCCATAACTAACACTTTGCTTCAATGTCTATATCTCAAATAAGTATATATAATAAGAAGTGGCATAGTGACTATGACTTTGTGGTCCTTATGGGAGAAAGGCAAACAGTTAAGATATAATGCCTCCTTATGTTGACCGTATTCTTTGAAGTTTTATTCAATTGTTTTTTGTTTTCTTTTGTCTTTCAAATTGAAATTTTAAGGACGAAACCCCCCCCCCCCCCAAAAAAAAAAACAAAACAAAACAAAAAACCCCAATAAAGACAACATAACATTAAACCGTCAGCCGCAAAGACTAAAGGAAAGTCGGTGATAAGATGAGGTAGAGTTATCAATATTGAAAAATTCATTATAAATTCATTGAAATAACCTAGTGGCGAGGGATTCTCTCCGCGCAAAACAAATTCGTGATCTGGGTTGGGATGATGATGATGATAAACCAGGGAAGACATTTTCGTCTTTGTTGATATTCACTAAGGAGACAGTAAACCGGCGGGTCTTGCGCATGCGCCTGACAATAATTCAATTCCTGTTTCCACAAACGTTTTTATTCCACAAACTATTTCGGTATCGTAGCTGAGGTACCAAAACGATTATTAATAATTCAGGAAGATACAATTAATGATTTAAAGCTAACGCAAAGTGTGCAGGAAGACGTATCTATAATTAGTCACTAACCGTAGCTTAGTACATTTTGAAGATGCCAGCTGGGAAATCTGTAAGTTATAACCTGGCTGCTAGGCTATATTATTATGTGATTGGATTCGAACGAAAGATCTTGTTCATGTAACTCACATGCATAACAACAGGTCTCATATCTGTTCAACATGTGTCCTCTCCTCCTCTGTTCATTGGTATATGAAACAATGATTGTAATTGTGGTGCTTGTAATAAACTGATGATGACAGTCTCGAAATTTGGTGATTCAATTCTAACTGAAAGTGTCTTCTTCTGTAACTGCTCAGGGCCTACAAATGATGCGGAATAAATGTGCTTCCCTCTTAGTCTTATCTGCGGTACACTAGATCCGACTAGGTACTACACACACAAACACATACACACACACACACAAATATATATAGAGAGAGTGAGAAAGAGAGAGAGAGAGAGAGAGAGAGAGAGAGAGAAAGGGTGAGAGAGAGAGAGTTTGTGTGTGTGTGTGTGTGTGAGAGAGTGTGTGAGTGTGTGTGTGTGTGTTCGAGAGAAAAAGTGATATATATATATATATATATATAGAGAGAGAGAGAGAGAGTGTGTGTGTGTGTGTGTGTGAGAGAGAGAGAGAGAGAGAGAGAGAGAGAGAGAGAGAGAGAGAGAGAGAGAGAGAGAGAGAGAGAGAGAGAGAGAGAGAGAGAGAGAGAGAGAGAGAGAGAGAGAGAGAGAGAGATCCATTAAATCACAATTTTTTGTTGTTGGCACATGTTTTATTTCGTTTCTGTCCACTTTTCTTTTTTTATGGATCCATTTTGACATTTTATTTGTTCATACCTTTTTCATTTTCTTTCAGAAAAAAATAAACGATTGCTGATGGATATGACTTCCGATACCTGAAAAGATGTAGTTAACAAAGTAATGTAGGATACTGTTGCTGGTTTCTGAGACAGAAGAACACAACTTTTGTTGTTACCAGATTTTCTCATATACCGCTGACTTCTGATTTTTATTCTCTTGCAACGTAAGGATTTTAGATGTCATCCAGGAACTGATTGAGAGGCGGCCTTTGTCAAGCAAAGAGAATAAATACATATCATCAAGTCAAACGAATGTAAATTTTGACTCAATTGGTCTCTTTAAGTGGTATCATTGCAACACAACAGTAACTACAGCAACAACACTGACCAAAACAAGATGCGTCATCATCATCATCAGCAGCAGCACCAAGTTGTATGCCTAACCTCAAACAAAACAAAAAAATGAAGAGAAAGAAAAGTTAAATTAAGAAGGTAGCTTGCTTGAGGCGTTGTAGCTGAACCACAGTCTTGTGAGCTGGTAATCACAATGACACTGGTTCGAGCCCCACGGCTGGCACAGATGTGATTTTTTCATAATGAAAAGGTACTTCATCCTAATTTGCTCACTTGACTCACGTGTGAATGAGTACTCAGCTAAAGGTATAGAAATACATTGTCTGAGTGTTGATACGAAACACTTAACAGGTTTGTGTACTGTATGCTCCCCAGGGAGTTGAGAAGGATTTCAAATGCAACGCCTTGCTGGGGGATAAATGATGTACAGTGAGCCTGCACTTGTGCGGCGATACGGACTATGAACCCATCTTTATCCATATTAACTTAAAAACCCCAGAAGGAATCATAACTTGGGTGGCACATTTCTCTGCCCTACAAAGATTTTAAAAACTAAAAATCATGTCTCTCTCTCTTGATAACATGTTCCTCATCATTAATATGCGTTGTGTCAAGGCCTCCTATAGTTGTAAGTGTTTGTGTGTTCAGTTTAGTTTGCATTATAAACGTTCCATGAGAGTTATATCTAGGTACACAGCGAGCGAGTGAGCAAGAGGATATATATATATATATATATATATATATATATATATATATATATATATATATATATATAGAGAGAGAGAGAGAGAGAGAGAGAGAGAGAGACAGACAGACAGACAGACAGACAGACAGACAGATACAGACACAGACAGACAGACCGCGATATAGAGAGACAAATGGATAGACATACATTCAGATTGAGATAGACAGACAGACAGAAAACACAGTTTACTGCATTATGATTGCATCATGATTGCAAGATGAGTTATGTAATTTAACGCATAAATTATCCTGAATAAATTTCAATGGGATTCGAGCACAATCAACAAATATGGGATAAGATAAAATATTATTTATGAATAGCAACGAACAGGATAAGAAAAACAAAAAAAGCATAAACTAACAAAATACATGAATATCTACAAACACTAGAAACCGAATACATGTATAATCATAAATGACAATCGTCCAATTACACTTTAGTTATCTTCAACATGTATTATAAGTCTATACGACGACGGTGATATAATAATACATGTTATAATTGAACCAAAAACACAAAGCAAAAGAAAAAACCAAAAATAAAACCCCCAATAAAAAACATTTAGCAAAAGTGCTTGAAATGATGTGGCCATTAAAAGTTCGATTTCTTGCTATGTCTTCATTTATACTGTTAGAAACTGCAGTACATTCCAGAACATCCATTCTGAGAAATAACCGAGTGTCGGTGTGTCTTGGCTATTCTTTTTGGATAGACACTTCGTTCTAGATCCAGTCTACACATTCTCAACTGTTTTAGAAACTTTTCATGACTTAGATCTCGTGATTAAGTCAATTGTATTAGTCAGTGTTTACTTAAATTGAAAAAAAAAGGGCTTTCAAGATGTCTGCAGACCCAGAGAGGTTTGACGGGATGTTGATGGCAATGGCTCAACAGTGCGAAGGAGGAATTCAGGACGTAAGTTCCAAGATCTAGATTCTAGATGTCCCTGACGTCGCTCGCAAGATCTAGATCTACTATCTGTGGCTGTAAAAGAAAGATACAAAATAAATCGTTGGAATAGATTGGGGAGGGGGGGGGGGCAAGCAAGGGAGGGGTAGAGGTTTGGGGTGCTGGAGGAACTAAGTACGGACATGTAAAAGGAAAATGACATTGTTGGCTTTCTTTTCAGTTAGGTTTTTGTTACGGTTACAAAACGACAATGAACCATTGTAAAAATGTAATGAGATGTCACAAAGGCATCCTCAAACATGAAGAAAATGAATGTAGGTATGTGGAAGCTCAAACCAGTAAATGTATCAATGCTTTCATTTGCTGATGATTTAGTTCGGTTTGGAAAATCAGAAAGGGACCTCCAGTCAAATATCAACATAATGAATAATGAATTAAATAAAAGAGGAATGAGAGTAAATGCAAATAAAACCAAAACAATGCTAGTACCCAGGGAAGCTAAAACACAAAATCTTAAATTAGGCAGGGAGAATTTAGAACAAGTTCAAAGCTATATTTACTTAGATGATTAACTCAGAGGGAAAACTAAAAGAAGAAATCAGCCGGAGAATTAAAAAAGGCAAGTGCCATATATAACCATCTAGGATGTCATTAACTTTATTGTCCTAGAGGGGAAAGGGAATACAGTAGATTGCAAAGAAATGAAATATCTTAGAAGAGTAGTAGGAAAACAAAAAAGATAGAATCAGAAATACAACAATAAGAGATCAAACCAAAGCAAAAAGCATAAAAACTAAGATAGAAATGAATCAACTGAGATGGCTTGGGCATGTTAACAGAATGAATGACAATAGAATAGCTAAATCAGTATACAGTGCTAAAACTCAAGGTAAAAGACCAAAAGGCAGATCTCGGAGAAAGTGGGAAGAAGATATAAAAGAGGCATTAACGCAAAAAAAAATTAAATTCCACGGAAGGAAACAGAAACTGTCAGGACAGGGCAGCCTGGAGAAAGATCATTTCGGGCATCTAAAACCCATACACCGGAAGGTAGAATAGGAACTGATAAAGAAAGAATGACATGTTGGGGTGCAGATTAGTTATGTCAAACCATCCAAACTGTTGTGGTTTTAAATTTTAACCCTAAGGAAAGCGCTGGCCCTAAATAAAGGGCGTGTTGCCGTCGCTGAACAAGGGCTAGACATCTAGGGCAATGGAAATTTCCACTTTCCTTACATGGTTTATGACGTAGGTTTGACCTTTGAGTTCATATGTAAAGATAACAGCCAATGAGATTACAATTTAGTTTAAGCTCATGGCTTTCCGATTGCCTCGTTATCATTCGTGATCATTCGAGGCTAAGTTGATTACACGGCTATCGCTGCTAATGTTTAGTCCTAAGTTTAAGTTTCTCTTTTGCAATAACATCTCAATATGAATTCCTTATTAAATTCTTTCAAAAGAAATGCATGTTTTATAGGTCTGTTATCATCTGTAAACATGAACACCTTTGTTGAAACTAAGTCTAAATCCTACCTTCACCCATTACACACACTCGTTTTTTCATGCAGCCCTCACTCTAAGAAGGTCACTTCCGGTAACAATGCAAGCTCTACTTGGGCTAACAATGGGAGATTGGTGAAATCATGCAATTGCAGATCTACCTAATACTAACACAAAATGCATTATATTATATATAGCAGGTTGTTGGATAAAAGCCATGACTACCCGCAATGGCTGTCTTGTGAAAGCCTTATCTATTGTTACTCCATAATAATAGTACTAATAGAAATAGTAGAACATTTTTATACTACTGCCTTTAAATGGACACCTCAAGGCGCTTTACAATAAATGTTGAAATATGCTTAAATATTCCAAACACACTCACATTAATAAAACATTATTAAAATTGGGCATAATAACAATAATAAACGTTTTAATAAGAAATTTTTTTTTTATTCACATCCCGGTTGGGAATAAGAAAAGAAGTACATGTGCGTGGATTCCAAACATCTGGTTGGCAATAAGAAATATTAGATCTAGTAGTATTCCCAACACCCGGTCGGGAATAAGAAAAAGAGGTATTCCCATGCAGGGTTGGGAATAACAAAAGCCTTACTTAACATCAATCACTTCTCTTGGCTTGGGTAGGAGGGAGGAGGGTTGGTTAAGGAAGGACTCCAATAGTCAGGCACATATTATCACTAGTATCAGCATCTCTAACCATGAACCAGGAGGATTGGGTCCAGGGTCTGGAATGACAATAATGTGTGCTCAGCTATGGAGTCCTTCCGGCTTAATATGATATTGACGAAATGCAGATCTAGAATTTTAGACTGTCTCGATCTAGTCTAGATCTGAAGAGTGTGCATAGATGCACGTATAATGGATCTATATTTGTGGTGCAGATCTTTTAATATCTAGCGAAGTGAGATGGTGAAGTAAAGGGGTTTTATGGGGCACTACATAGAAAGAAATGAACAAAATATAAATCTATCATAAAACATCACAATGACACTGAAGATGTCAAGTTTACGAACAATTGCAACAAATAATCTATATTCTAAATTAGCTTTGATTGCTTGCATTGGGATTCTTTTTTTTATAATCCTTGATCATGTCGTGTTTCACAATTAGGCCTTATTGTCAGGTTTGAACAAAGGAAATGTATTAGTCAGAAAATTGTCAGCATATTGTCGAAAAATCATTAAAGTCGTTGTAGCTGAATCGTAGTGTTGTGAGTTGGTAATCACGGCAACACTGGTTCAAGCCCCATGGCTGGCACTGGTGCGTTTTCACAATGTTGTACTCTCAGGAACGGTTCTTCACTCTTTTTTTTACTTGACTCAGGTGTGAATGAATACCCAGCTATAGGTAGTGAAGGATCTTGTCAGAGTGTTGGTACTAAAAGCCTAACAGCAGGTTTGTGTACTGTATGCTCCCAGGGAGTTGAAGGACTTTGAACAAAATGGCTTGCTGGGGGATAAATGATGTACTGTCGGAGAGCCTGTACTTTTGTGGGGATACAGACAATAAATCCATCTTCATATAGATACTGATACAGATGCTGTCAATATTTGAGTGTATCTCACTAACTTATTTGTATGTCATTTTTCAGCTTCTGGATGCCTTCTTTGGATTTCTTGCAAGAAAGACCGATTTTTATTCTGGAGCATCTGGTCAGGCAGAGAGAAGGTTTGTGAATTTATTCAATATTTTTATTTTTATTGATCTTTTTCATCCGTTTTTAAATATTTAAATTCACGAAAATCAATATTCTGGTCTCTAGCCACTTTCATTTCAGTGGTTATAGCTGCTTTAAAAATTTTTACATCATATTGGCCTCAACAAGACACAATATAATCATATTATATATATATATAGGTTGAATTTTAGTAATACCAATGATATTAATACTATATATATATACCTCTCAAATTTCAGCTGGTCTTGTCCAAGTTTAAAACGTCATGAAAAAACTGTGAAAGAAAAAGTGGAAAAAGAAAAGGCGGAAAAAGAAGCAGAAGAAAAGCGAAGACAGGAAAGAATGGCAAAGAAAAAGGCAGAGGAAGAAAAGGCGCGGAAAGGAGCCGGGATGAACCGAAGATCAAGGAGATTACAGATGAGGAAGCTGAGCAGTTAGAAAAAGAAATTAACGAAGTGAGTTTAGTAAGAGAAACAGCACCAAAAAAAAAAAAAGCTCCTTGTTATAGTTTTTTTAATTTCCCAAGTATTGTTACATTATTTTTTTCCTACACATTTTAACTAAAGAAATCAAACCAGTTTTTAGTTGTGCCAAAACCATCAGAGTTTGATTTTAAATGTTTTTTACTTTTTTTGTGCGGTTTAAATTCTTGAAATTATGCTGAGCATTATTATAAAATTTTGGGAGGGATTGAGGCAAATTTTAATGAAACAAACCATTCTTCCCTTCAATTTCATGTAATCATGATGTCTCTTTCCTTTCAATTTCAATGTAAGCATGATGTCTCTGCCTTTCATGAGGTATCTTCAATTTCGATGTAACCATGATGTCTCTGCCTTTCATGAGGTATCTTCAATTTCAATGTAACCATGATGTCTTTACCTTTCAATTTCAATGTAATCGTGATGTCTCTTCCTTTCAATTTCAATGTAAGCATGATGTCTCTGCCTTTCATGAGGTATCTTCAATTTCAATGTAATCATGATGTCTCTTCCTTTCATGGGGTAGATTCAATTTCAATGTAATCATGATGTTTTTCCTTTCATGAGGTATCTTCAATTTCAATGTAAACATGATGTCTCTGCCTCTCATGAGGGGTATCTTCAATTTCAATGTAACCATGATGTCTTTGCCTTTCATGAGGTATCTTCAATTTCAATGTAATCATGATGTCTCTGCCTTTCATGACGTATCTTCAATTTCAATGTAATCATGATGTCTGTCTTTCAAGACGTATCTTCAATTTCAATGTAATCATGATGTCTCTGCCTTTCATGACGTATCTTCAATTTCAATGTAAGCATGATGTCTCTGCCTTCATGAGGTATTTTCAATTTCAATGTAACTATGATGTCTCTTCCTTTCATGACGTATCTTAAATTTCAATGTAATCAGGATATCTCTGCCTTTTATGAGGTATCTTCAATTTCAATGGAACCATGATGTCTCTGCCTTTCATTAGGCATCTTCAATTTCAATGTAATCATGATGTTTTTCATTTCATGAGGTATCTTCAATTTCAATGTAACCATGATGTCTCTTCCCCTCAATTTCAATGTAATTATGATGTCTCTTGCTTTCATGAGGTATCTTCAATTTCAATGGATTCATGATGTTCTTTCTTTCATGAGGTATCTTCAATTTCAATGTAATTATGTAATCATGATGTTCTTCCTTTTCATGAGGTATCTTTAATTTCAATGTAATCATGATGTCTCTTCTTTTCGCAGGGTATCTTCAATTTCAAAGTAATCATGATGTCTCTTCCCTTTAATTTCAATGTAATCATGATGTCTCTTCCTGCCATGAGGTATCAGAATGATTTTCATGTTTTTTTTACTTGTTTCTGTTTTATTTTATTTTTTTTTGTATTGAATTATTTTAAATCTCCTTTTCAGTCTATCACCTGGCTTTGGCTTAGTCACTCTATCACAGACTTGGCTTTCCAACACTTAGCTTCTTTTCCTTTGTGATTCATCTCAGTCTGCCCTCTTCAGGTTCTACTGATAAATTGTAGCGAATTCAATACAATATTGTCCTCTCTTAAGTTTCCCGGGTTAAAATTAAATGGGGTCACAGATCTTTAGTTTGTTTAAAAAATGTAGATATTGAGCACAAGCCTTTCCAGTACTTTAAATCAATGCATGTTATTGAGATATACACATGTATATCATTACAAGGAAGTCTCTAATACAAGCTAACAATATCTGTAAATAAGAGATAAACTTGAGATTGAAGGGGAGGAGATAGCACTGAGTTTACATTTTCTGCTGCCAAAACCAAAGGTGCAAGGAAGAAAATCTTTGTACATCTGGCTGATGTTTTCATGCAATGAATCACTCTCTATGCTTTTCAGTTCTCTGCCATTCTCATTTCTTTTCTCCATCTTATTTTGCTTATTATTTATTTGCCAATGCAGTGATTGTTTGTTATCCTTCTCTTTTCTTCTATCCAGCAAAGAAGGCAGATGTGAATGACAAGAAGGAAGAAAAAAGTCGAGGAGGTCAAGGTAATGACGAGCGTGATATTTGACATGAAATTGTTTGGACGATTTGATTTGCCCGTGCTGGTCTAGTTATATATTTTTTTATGCGCCCAATTTTTATACAAGTTAGAATGTGTGCAGATTATGTCTGCCTTTTTTCGGAATATCTTGGAAAATGTTTGACTTTGGAGTGTTGTACAGATATGAGGTTCTAAGCAGAGTGAGTTTTCTTGTCATCTCTGAAACAGCTTAACAAAATATGGTGGACGTAATCCCATGTTTCACTCTGTAATTCAAGCAAGTTCTGAATCAGATCATGGCATTTATGTTCTTTTCAATGGTCACAATTTCAGTATAATTTATAACCTGATCCATTTGAAAAAATCAAAGCATTAATTAGATGATTTTATTAATGTGTATTTTGGGTGGTGGGTGACACTGACTTTTATACAGAGTACACCAAGCGATCACTGCATAGCATATGATGAACAGGGTAAATTCCAATGAGCCAGTCTCATCAAGATCAGTAAATTAAAAATAGAAATGCATTAAAGAATGATAACAGGATGGTTTGATTTACCTCTGGAAGACTCATTAGATAGTTGATCTAAGGCTTGACAGTTTAAATCGCCTGAACAATAAGACACAGTCACTCCCCCTACCCCTCAGTTACGTTATTTGAGACATTGTAATTTTGAAAAAGTCCTAATTTGATATCTTGTGACAGCCGGCATCAGACGATGAGGAGGAAGACGAGAAAGACAAAGGCAAGCTGAAACCCAATGCAGGCAATGGGAGACATGCTGACTATAGCTGGACGCAGACACTGCAGGAAATAGAAGTAAGTAGGCTTTGTGTCTTTCAAGATCCCTTTCCCATGATTTTAGAAGGCATAACTGCTAAGCAGTACGTAAAAAAAACTGTATTTAGTATTTTGTGTTTTGGCTTTAATTCTAAGTCTGTTTTACTTTGAAAAGTATGTATTTGAGTTGCATAAAATTACCATTGCACTTCGACATAAAGGCTAGCAATCCCTTAAAGGGATTTCAAGCTAAATTATCAGTGATTTCTGAATATATTTTACAGACGTCACGCAAGTTAAAATTAGTTTGAAAATGTTAGCAGCCTATGATAATGAAATTGAAAAATAGACAAAAATCGTAATTATGTAATGATTGAAAATTTTCTTTACTGATTAGAATATGAAACGTTTATTTGAGATGGGATTTTTTAGTAAAAAAACTGTCCGTATATGAATTTTATATAATGAATTTCTATTTTGTTCCTGTCTCCATTTATGCAGATCAAGGTACCATTTAAAGTCAATTTTCCATTGAAAGGCAAAGATGTTTGTCAATATTGAAAAAGGGTAAGTGAATGCTAATGCTGATTTTTAAACGTGAGGTTGATTATTTATAAGAACATTATTCTTTTCTTCTTTACTTGACTCTCTGCACAGTAATGTTGTTTAGGTTCAGCGGTCCAGTACTTTGTATGCGCTTGATGAAGAGGATCTTAAAAATAATAATAAAAAATTACGACATCAATCTTCTTGAAAAATTGTTTCTGAAATCTTCATATTTTAGATTGCCAAATGCTATGAGTTACCGTTTAGCGTCAAGATTTAAAATCAGTTTGAACATGGGATATTTTTTTTGTGTGTGTATGTGCTGAGATCTCAATTTGGTTTTCCTTTCTTGTGTGTGTTTTGTATATATAAAAATGTATTGTAATCTTTGCGTGTAACATGAGGATTTATGCATTGGTCTTTGTGTATATTATGTGTATGTGTGCACATAAATTATAAATGTAAATCAATTACAGTGTTATTTCTATATGAAGATAAGAAAACCATCATATCATATGTTATGTATGTCTTTTAAAAAAAATAAATTGCATGAATTTTAAAAGTTTTTGTTTCAATCTTTTTTCCTTGATAAATAGTTTTACCATCTGACTTTCATGTTAAAACACTGATGGCTGGGGATACTGGTGGGTCCTAGTTCTCCCTTGCACTCTTTCACATTCCTAATGCTTTTAATAATAGAAGTCACTGTCGCTGAATTTGTTTTCAAAAGAAAAGGAAAGGATCTTTTAAGTGAATTTAAGTATTGTTTTCAATTTTCAGAAATTGTGTATAGGGTTGAAAGGTCATCCGCCAGTATTAGAAGGCACCATGTACAAAGATGTTAAAGTGGAGGAATCAACTTGGTGTATAGAAGACAAGAAAATAGTTTTGATCAGCATGGAAAAGGTAAGGCTTTGGCTAAGGGGCATCAGTGATGAATTGTGAGAAACTATTCAAACATTTGCTTTGGAATGCTTTCTTTCTTTATCAGTTCCCATTCTACCTTCCAGTGTAAGGTTTAGATACCCTCTGCAAAATGGATATAATTCTTTAGGGAAGATGGGGTGGGGGGGATGGGCGGGTGTGAGATGTGTTAAATAGGATTCAAGCCATTTATTTTCAAAATCTTTAGTTAATTTAAATGTTTTAAATAATTAAAAAGGTGGCGGTCGCTCAATCAATAAAGCGTTGGTCTACCATTCAAGTAATGGAGTCGGGTTGATACGCGGGCTGGAAAAAAAAGTCATGCCCCTGGCTGGGGACAGTAGTCTGGTTACCTGCATGGCAGTTTGGTGCTTTACCTCCTGAGTTATACGTTCCTTCAAGGCCGTTATGGTCCATAGAGTCAGAACTTATACTGCTTTCTATAGCATCAAGCGGAACAAGTGATTTTAATCACCTCCTGAACAGGATGCTAGTCTGGCGCAGGTTTTCACTCCTTAGTTCGTGATTGTACCCATTTGCACTTGGGTTGAGTGGGGAAAATGCGTGCTAAGTGTCTTTTCCATAAGCTACACAACGTCAGACTTAGCTTTTGTAAGGGTTCGAACCAGGGATCTCATGATCGCTAGTCTTGATGTCACTCCTGAGTTATGGGGCTCTCTTATTCAATTTGCAAGTGCTGATGATTTGGTCACTCTAAAAGAGCTGCAGTGGGGTAAGGTCAGAATGATAATCCATGTGATGTAAAAACCCCACCTGAACAATTTGTTTGTTCATTGACTGATAAAGGAATAAACTCGGAAGTAGCATGCGTTTGTTGAATCTCTGTTAGCGAAGTATTGACTTTTCTCTCGAATGATTATTCCATATTTGTCTACATATATGTATTAAAATGTGATTGTATCATACACAGATATATGACAGTATGAATTAAAAGTTATGTGAACTTTTGTGACATCTTCCACAGGTGAATCAGATGGAATGGTGGGGTCACATTGTCACCACGGAACCAGAAATTAACACACGCAAGGTTCATCCTGAGAATTCCAAGGTAGGTGTGAGTGATGCCATTTTATCGGCCGTCCTCTGCTCAGGGGCGCTGAAACGTGGCTAGGATTACTAGGATACCACTTTAATTAACAAAGATTGTCTGCGTTGTAGTGGAATTCTGCCAAAAGATGAATTTGTAAATCCCCTAAAACTCAACTGGAAATACAATATTTGATCTTTATCTGCCGTGTTATAGCATAGTATGTATACTTACTCTCTACCATAGCTTATTTTACTCCCAAAGCATGGATTACAGAAATTCTAGAGGTTTAGAAAAGAACCCTGCCCATGATTTCTTTGGTACAATGTGGAAAGGAATCAAGCATCATTGCGATAATTATAAAAGCTCTTTAGAATTTTTGTTTTAATGTAAGCACACACGCACAATGCAATTCTGGGTAAAGCTTTTTGGTGAGTGGGAAGAGGTCTACAGTATGAAAGTTGTGATTTTAATGAATTTTCTTTCCGGGCATAAATAAATGTCTGGGACAGTGTTCATGTTTGCTTAAATAGATTTTTAAAATAGTCGGAATTATATTATATTACCAAGCTGTTCACCAGTGCGTAAAATAATATTGTTTTGTACCTTGTTATATTTTTACTTTGAGTCCGTAAGTCTGTATTTACCGTGAAAAGTGAACTGTTTTCATTTTGTTTAATTAACCCTTAATTAACGTTGGGTGAAAGTCCGGAGACGAATTTGGGTTTGAAACACTGCCGCAGTACTCCACAAAAAGAACAAAGGTTAAATTATCAATGTTTTCTGGGATATAACGGGCCGTTGTGTTAATTTGATTTGGCTCGTGTGGTCAAAGTCTGTTTTTATATTTGAAAAGGTTGGCAGCTAGGATATTGTCCAAACTAAACATAAACCAGTGTTCTTTTCGGGAAGAAGAGTTGAGACAATACACTGAATTTGGTCACGGTTTTTTACACCTTGGTTTCATATCGTATTTATCTGTGTACAAGTATAAAGTTTGTCCTCAAATATTTGATGGTGTGACCTTCTGTTTTTTGCAAACAGCTGTCAGATCTTGACGGAGAGACAAGGTCGATGGTGGAGAAGATGATGTTTGACCAAAGGCAAAAGGAGATGGGACTTCCTACTTCCGATGAGCAGAAAAAACAAAGACGTTATGAAGAAGTGAGTACCGTATTTGGGATTGTTCTTTCTTTACATTCTCAAAAGTTCACAACAACACTGTCAGTCGGTCAGCGACGCTGCGGGGCGGCTGGCGGCGCTGCTGGTAGGCTTTATTTGTTTCCTTTCCTTCTTTCACTTATCTATTATCTTGCTGTTTCTTCTTAATTCACCCTGAGATCACCGCAATGGTTGGCGGGTGAATTTCAGTGAAACAAATCAGCGGAGCCCTAACATGGGATAAAAACAAAGATTTTTTTTTTGTCATTGGAGAGGGTTAAATTATCCCAAAACCTTGGAAATTAATGGAAGGTTTCCCTAGCTGTTTGTTGCTATGACACTATGAGAATACATCCAAGGAATATTTGATCACATTGGTACAGACCATAGTATCATTGAATATGTTGCATACAGTCACACCAGTTGAGAATGAGTTGATTTATCCTGTTTGGTTTATTGTGTCATTTAAAGGCAGAGAGAGTTAGACTGAGACTGAAGGAAGGAGGGAGATATATTTTTTTCCTGAACAGATACACTTTGTATGTGGTCAGAGAGAGAGAAGAGAGCCTGAGACAGAGAAATCTATAATGGATATTTCTCTTTACGATGTGATTCAATTCATTTTGAATAGAACAATTTCACTAAATGATAATGTTTTACCTGTTTTTGTTGCAGATTTATGGCACAGCACCCAGAGATGGATTTTCAAAGGCTAAATTCTCATAAAGGCTTATTCGCATGCAACTGTGTGATTTGATGCGATGGATGACAGATGTGATTGTTGACTGGAGATGAAGAATCGTGATACGTTTTGGTCACTTGATGCAGAAGTGAATGTTGTAGCCTTCCTTTATTATGGCCTGATTTTTTGTTTGTTTCTTCCATACATTTCAGTTGTTTTAAAGACCAGTTGTTCATTTCAACCAGCATTTCATTACAGCATCATGGGTGGTTTTAAATGATTGGAAAATGTAATAAATATTGCAAAAACTATAAATTCAATTCGCTTGTTTCAAGTGAGTATATCTTTTTATTGTGAGTGTGTTTGTAATATGCTCAAAAAGTCAGAAAATGTTCTAATGCATTATTGCCCAAACTGTCTTCATTCGAAGGGGTAATTTTGTCTTGTGCTACTTTTATCTTTGGCAATTTTGAGTGTGACTTTTCGTTACCATTCTTTACATTTACTTTCCTTATTTCTGGGCACTGCTGACATATTTTTTCAGTTAGTTTGAGTTGGTCTCCTAATTTAGATTGCATGTCGCATCAATACTTAAATGTACTTAAGTTATACACTTGAAATTCATGGGAACCATAATTCAAATTTGTACTGCGCTAGAAATAGAAATAGAAAAACATCAGAACAACTTCTCATAATGGTATTTGGTGTGACATAATACATCTTTGTCAATTGTGAAGAATCTAGCTTTGTGCCATTGTGGGAAAAAAATGTTTATTGGATGGAAGTTGAAATAGTGAAATGCATAGCTGCCAATCAATACCTACAAAACATATTTTAACTTAGTTATTTTTTTTTGGCTTTGAAAGTCTGCAAGTCTGTATTTATCTTTAAAAAGTACATAAATGAGGCGTAACTGTATTTTGTTTTTAAACTTAACGGCACTGACTCACAGGGATTGGGGTCAAAGACCGGAGACGCCATATTGTTTGCAAGACTACTGTCACACTTTGTTAGAAAGGTCAGTGATTAGCAGATTTTGTTATTTACCGTGGGGGAAAGGGGGGGGGGGGTTACTTCAAATTAAAATATGAATATCATGAATGCTTTCTGGCATATATTACGGGACGTTTGCGCGAGTTAGAATAAGTTCATGTGGTCGAAGTCTGTTATTGGATTTGAATAGGTTTGCAGCTGTGAAGATGAAAGATGAGAGATTTATGTCCATTAAGTCCTGAACGGTTCGTTCAAGATTAAATCAATACATAATTGTGTATTTTGTCTGGACGTATAGATAGAGATAAAATCATAAAGATTGATTTGTAGTCCGTATCCCCGCACATGTGCACAGTGCAGACTTGCCGACTCTTTACTTTCGGTGACTGTGACTGACAATACTTTTCAATTTACTTGAATTAAAAAAAGTTTGTCTGTAACTTGTTATGCGTCATAGTAATGTTTTGTTATTTTACCGTGTGCATGGTTTTTGACTGATTCTGATTGGTTGAAAATGATTCAAACATGTTTTCATTTCATTTTAATTATGATTGCATTTATGAATAAATGGTTTTAAACAACTGATGATAAGTTTACAGTATCATTATTTAATACTTGTACATCTAACATTGGTTGATGAAAGTGAATCTGTGGTTGTATTCTTGTGAGTGAAAGTTATTATTCAGGGAGCAGCTCACAGACTGCATTGACTTTCTAGTTTCTTTGATGTCAGAGATGCATTGACTTTCTAGTTTATTTGATGTCAGAGATGCATTGACTTTCTAGTTTATTTGATGTCGTTAGAGATGCATTGACTTTCTAGTTTATTTGATGTCGTCAGAGATGCATTGACTTTCTAGTTTATTTGATGTCGTCAGAGATAATGGGCCTCGAATGAGCTTTACTTTACTTTTGTTTTTACTTTTCCCTTTTGGTGAAAATTAGACAGTGGGGCACCTGGGATTGGTATAAATATGGAAAACAGATAGGCTCTGGCTGTATGAGTAAGTAAAGTACCTTATATTCAAACTTGAGGGTAGGGTAATCAGAAATAGAGTCCTGATTTTTCTAAACATTCGGTACGGCATGTGGTAGTTTGCCATTGCATTCCACGCCGCCTTTACTTTCACTAAATCTGAATAGATCTAGATCTAGCTATCCATTTCACTGTTGGTTCGACAGGAAGGCCAGAAAATTTTGCCCGGACAGGGCATCAAACTGAAGTCTCCTGAGTGAAGAGTCCGATGTTACTGTCCACTTACCCTCTTGCTTCACTCTGCCCGTCTACTTAATGCAGGTTGGCGGGTTACTATTGGTAGGTCCTACTTCTTTCCTTTCACTCTTTCACATGCCTTTCTTTCAATTCATCTTACCGTTTTCTCTAAAATCTATCCTGAGATCATCGCACATGGTGGACAGGCATAAACTCCTCTCAATCAATAGATCAGTGTCATAATGCACATTGTTGTCATTCATGCTTTTCTCAAACCAGTGGGTTTTTTAGCGGGCATGCTGGTAGGTAATACTTCTTTCTTTTCACTCTTTCTTATGTCTTTTATCTTGTTGCTTCATTTCAATTCACTCTGAAATCACTGCATATGGTGGATATGTCTTGTATCTTGTTGCTTCATTTCAATTCATTCTGAAATCACTGCAAATCTTGTATCTTGTTGCTTCATTTCATTCACTCTGAAATCACTGCATATGGTGGATAGGGTAATTTCTAATGAAACGAGGAAACAATACACCTTGCTGCAGTTTCCTACCTAAGCCCTCAATTCATCCAGAGATCACAACATATGGTGGACAGGGTGAATTCCAATTCAATTAAACAAATATTAACAGGAAAAAAAGTTTGTCTTAATAGACACAGCAGGGGTCGGCCGTGCTTTCTTCAAACCACAAGTTGATTGGCATCATGAACACGAAGACAAGTAGTTTGGAGCAAAGCATATGGTAACAATTTAATGTTTCAAACAGACTGCATTTCAATTTCATCCATGAAAATAAAAATGCATTGTCCAATGGTATCACATCATTTGAAAATGTACACGCAAAGTATATAAGTGCAAACAGCATAAGCATTTGCATTTATTAAATAATAATAATAATAATAATAATAATAATAATAATAATAATAATAATAATAATAATAATAATAATAATAATAATAATTTATACTAATAATAATAATAATGATAACAATAAAAATAACCATCATCAAATGACAAATTAAAGATAAAATAATAACATGACATGTGAATTTGTGATAGAAAGACTAAAATAAAGAACAAACATCTTAACACTGATACTTGATTAAAAGAATATTATGTGTAGCCAGCAAGTTCTCTAGCAAGACAGATCACTGGGTAATAATTTCGATGACATTGTCGGCCATGATGTTCACCATTGGCTACTCATCCTCCATGCAAACGCCCCGCCCCAGCCCATCTCAAAAAGCCCAAAGCAAAACACCACCCCCCCCCCAACCAAATAAAAAAGAAAGAAAAGAAAAGCACAACGAAAAATAAAATAAAACAGTAAAATAAATGTAGATCTAGAATCATGTAATAAAAAAAAATATAAAAACAATTTTATTTTTCATCTCTTTAGTATTCTTTTGTCTACCCAATATAGAAAAGAAAAAAAAAATTCATTATTTATACATGTATATGTACATTGTTTAACACGTATTGACCCACATTCTATACAAGTTGCAATCTGCATAATATCATTATTGTGGAAAACGAGACATTTGACGTCGAGGCAGTCTTTTAAAGAATGATTTTGCTTGCTTAAATCAGTCACTCATACAGAATGTATTAAACAAAGAGAAAGAAGTAAAATAAGTCCCATAACTCAAGAGTTGAGCGTAGGGGGCATCAGGAGTAGTGTCCCTGGTTTTCACATTATTTACTAGGGATTCGACATGTGGTGGTTTTGCCATTATCATTTCTTTCTTCGCCGCCCTTCACTTACAGTTACATTTTCATTTTCATCGAGTCTGAACAGACCTCGCTATATACACATGTACCTGTTTCGCTGCCAGTTCATCAGGAAAGGCCAGAACAAAAAAATGGAGGACTGGGAATCAACCTCGGGCCTCCTGTGTGGTAATCCCAACGCTTTGCCCATATTGAGCTACCGACGTCATAGTGATACATTGTATTACAACAAAACAACATAGTCACATTTATTCACACCCCGGAAGAGTTTGACATCGTAATAAAAACAGTTGAATGATATGTGTTGTTTTCATTTTTATGTGTAAGTGTTGTTTTAATTTAACATTCAACATAATATTCATTCATTCGTTATGCCAATGTGTGTTACAAATGTTTGCAGATCTGCTTACTTTACGACATAATACATGTATTCTGATTTTGTTTTGCCATATATGGTTTGATATGTATTTGCTTGAATGTTATGTTATAATATAGCAAAGTGAAAATTCATAACAACGGAATGCCAGC
>JAXRKP010001324.1:35000-42500 GCA_037039925.1 Doris montereyensis | reverse complement strand
GGAACAGCATCTCATAATAAAAACGTGCCAAAAGAAAAGAAAAAAAAACAAACAACAAAACTTTGACATGGTGAGGAAATCGGTGCCAAGCTGTGCGATACAACCCAAAAATTCAATGAAATGAACATTAAAATTCAATGAAATGAACATTAAAATTCAATGAAATGAACATTAAAATTCAACACACACACACTTAGAATAGATTGCAATGGGTTTGATCTTTTATCGTCTCTCAGTATCAGCTCTTCAAAAAGGGCGTTACAACCCCCCCTCCCAAACCCAGCGATGTCTTTTTAAGACAGCATTTTCTATCTACTGGGTATTTCCTAAATAATGATAATGATAAAAAAGAAAACTTGACTTGGAACAAAAAGGAGGTTAAATTTGAGATAATGCATAAATGTCTCGCACACGGTTAAATATCTTTAAAAAACAGGAGAAAGAAATTGCCAGCTTTTTTTAATGTTTCAAAAAGTATTTTTCAAAACAAAATGATGGACCCCCCCCCCAATCCGCACCTCAAAGTTTGGAAAATGACTTATAGAAGATGGTAATATGCACTCAAATTCCATTCTAACAACCTTCAACATTAAAGATGAACTGGTTTGAGTAAGATGTTGAAATTATCCATTACCCATTCAATCCATTAGCCCATCCTGTCTTCCCCACAATCAAAACATCGCCAAGTTTCCAGCCACAATTGGAAAACAAAACGAAATGGAACGAAAAGAAGAAAACAGTAAATGCCAATATGAATGTAGGGCGTGCAGTTCAAATATTTCATCAGTAAAATCACAACTACATAAATTTTCAAATGATAAATATTTTTCAATACAAATTATTTTATAACTATCTAAAACACTAGGAGAAAATTAAATCAAGGCTGAATCAGAGTTGTATATAAACAACAACAGCGCCAACAACAATACCACCTCCTCCCTCCCACTCCCTCCTCCCCCCCAACTCATATCAAAACAACATCCCAAAAGTTGTTTATTCCAACAATAACAATAATAACAATAACAATAAGTATGTGAGCCGTTTTGTATGTCAGTCTCAGTGTCAAGCTTCACAGTCGGTAATCTTCAAGGTGGAATCGAACCTCGGCGTCGCGTCGGCGTTGCCGCTTTGGTTTGCCATTGAGGGACTTTTGTCAAAGAGGATCATGTTCGATTTGCCGGGGACTCCCATGAACTTGGAGTACACCCGAGTGGCCCTCCGTCGCTGGTCCTGTTTTTGCATCTGTTTCTCAATATCCTTGAAGAAGAGAAGACACAGAGACAGAGAGATGGCAGGTTACATCCTCATTCTTGAAAAGACACAGAGACAGACAGATGGCAGGTTATATCCTCATTCTTCAAAAGACACAGAAACAGATGGCACTAATGGCAGGTTACATCCTCGTTCTTCAAAAGACACAGAGACAGAGGGCAGGTTACAGCCTCATTCTTCAAAAGACACAGAGAGCCTCATTCTTCAAAAGACACAGGCAGGTTACAGCCTCATTCTTCCAAAAGACACAGAGACAGAGGGCAGGTTACAGCCTCATTCTTCAAAAGACACAGAGACAGAGGGCAGGTTACAGCCTCATTCTTCAAAAGACAGAGACAGATGGAAGGTTACAGCCTCATTCTTCAAAAACACAGAGACAGATGGCAGAGTTACAGCCTCATTCTTCAAAAGACACAGAGACAGATGGCAGGTTACAGCCTCATTCTTCAAAAGACACAGAGACAGACAGATTCTTCAAAAGGAGACAGGTTACAGCCTCATTCTTCAAATGGAAGGTTACTTCTCAAAAGACACAGAGACAGATGACACAGAGACAGAAAGACAGCCTCATTCTTCAAAAGACAGAGACAGATGGTAGGTTACAGCCTCATTCTTCAAAAGACACAGAGACAGATGGCAGGTTACAGCCTCATTCTTCAAAAGACACAGAGACAGATGGCAGGTTACATCCTCATTCTTCAAAAGACACAGAGACAGAGGGCAGGTTACAGCCTCATTCTTCAAAAGACACAGAGACAGAGGCCAGGTTACAGCCTCATTCTTCAAAAGACACAGAGACAGATGGCAGGTTACAGCCTCATTCTTCAAAAGACACAGAGACAGATGGCAGGTTACAGCCTCATTCTTCAAAAAGACACAGAAATAGAGACATGGCAGGTTCTAGCCTCATTGATCAAAAGACACAAAAACAGAGAGATGGCAGCTTATAAGCCATATTCTTCAAAAAGACACATAAACAAAGAGATGTCAGCTTATAATCTCATTCTTCAAAAGATACATAAACAGAGAAATGACAGCTTATAGCCTCATTCTTCAAAAGATACATAAACAGAGAGATGGCAGCTTATAGCCTCATTCCTAAAGTTCAAGACAAGTTATAACTAAAAGCTGGGGGGGGGGGGGGACGGCATTTACGGACTACATGATCTATTGTTATTGTTTCATTAGAATTTAACCCGTCG
Organism: Doris montereyensis; assembly: GCA_037039925.1. Classification (NCBI taxonomy): domain Eukaryota; kingdom Metazoa; phylum Mollusca; class Gastropoda; order Nudibranchia; family Dorididae; genus Doris; species Doris montereyensis. The sequence continues at coordinate 40,026 of JAXRKP010001324.1, read as the reverse complement.
TGCACGATGTACAGTGACGTCAGGGTGAATGAACAAGGGGAAGCATCAAGATGCATTAGCGATAGGTGAAACGAGTGAAAGGAAATAAGTAGGACCTACTTGCGTCACCCCCCCCCCTTAACCGACATGGTCACAGGAAAAAGAGACACCACAAGTGGTATCGAAATCGACCTGACAAATTTAAGATAGATTTGGGGAGGGGAGGGACGGTGGGTAGATGTCTCAATCGAAGTCACCGCACGAGTGGACGCTCTCCAACTTTGCATCATGACGTCATTTATACCAACGATCAACCATTTCATTCTATTCACTGTCTCAATTTCCGGAAGAAGATACAAAACAACTGCCTGTTGTCACTCTCTTTGTACAGACACTATGACAATTTTTCTCTCTCTGCCTATAGCTAGGATACTCAGTCATTTCATGTCAATTAACAGAGCAGACCAAAGTGTTGTAAACACTGTGAACAAACGTGAGTGAATCAGCTTCCAAAGCAGTGCCATCGCGGTTTTGTTTGTGTCATTGGTGGAATTTACAGCGCCTACCGTATGCGCTGATCTCAGATGGTGAATTAGGGAGGAAATAGCTATGTGAAAAAACTTTTGAAAGAACGAAAGGAAAGAAGTAAGAGCTACCACTCGCAGTAATGCCCGCTAACCCATCGCCCAATTATAATGGGAGGGAAGGCCGATTATTATTAATATTTTAATGTTCTTCCTGAGTGTTAGTTTTGACATGGCTTTTGGACACTCCGTGTTTTGAGCAATCAGACACATGGACGAAGGAAATTATGGTGAACATGCAAGTTACTCTCCAAATGTAGACTTCGGATTAATATCGTGGGCACAGGGAAAGAGTTTTATGAACAAAATATCAACGAATGATAACATTTTATTTGTGCCTTAACACATGAATTAAATTATCAACGTTTTCTATAATTAAAACAATCATGGTCCTGTCCGGGAGGTGATTAAAATCCCCGGTTTTGCTCCAGCTCCATGGGCCGCAATGGCCTTGAAGGATTTTTAATATTCTTAAATAAGATTGCTCCAAAATCTTATTAAAAGTGATCAAATACTGTGTATTTTAACTTGCAAACGTAACATAATGTCACAATTTTAGTAAAGTGGTTTGAAGATTAATGTGGTCAGAGATTAACCCAGGTGTCAGATTAATAGATTAATAGAACCTGAATTCCCCAAGTTATTGATTAACATAGCCATGTCATCCGTAGTGTATCCCACCAACTCTAAATAGTTTGAAGTCTATTCTAAACAGTTTGAAGTCTATTCTAAACAACTTGGAACCTATTCTACACAGCTTGGAGCCAACTCTTAACAGCTTGGAGTCAACTTTAAACAGTTTCGAACCAAGTCTAAACTATTTTGAGCCAATTCTTAACAGTTGGAAGCCTACTCTAAACAGCTTGGAACCTACTCTAAACAGCTTGGAGCCTACTCTAAACAGCTGCTTGGAACCAACTTTCTTCTTCTTCTTCTTCTTCTTCTTCTTCTTCTTCTTCTTCTTCTTCTTCTTCTTCTTCTTCTTCTTCTTCTTCTTCTTCTTCTTCTTCTTCTTCTTCTTCTTCTTCTTCTTCTTCTTCTTCTTCTTCTTCTTCTTCTTCTTCTTCTTCTTCTTCTTCTTCTTCTTCTTCTTCTTCTTCTTCTTCTTCTTCTTCTTCTTCTTCTTCTTCTTCTTCTTCTTCTTCTTCTTCTTCTTCTTCTTCTTCTTCTTCTATTTCTTCTTCTTCTTCTTCTTCTTCTTCTTCTTCTTCTTCTTCTTCTTCTTCTTCTTCTTCTTCTTCTTCTTCTTCTTCTTCTTCTTCTTCTTCTTCTTCTTCTTCTTCTTCTTCTTCTTCTTCTTCTTCTTCTTCTTCTTTTTCTTCTTCATCATCTACTTCTTATACTCATTACTATTATTTTAATTTTATTTTGAGTAGAATATATATATATATATATATATATATATATATATATATATATATATATATATATATATATATATATATATATAAGGGCGCATGCAATATATGTCATGTAGGTACATTTTTTCACGTATATATACACACACACACACATATATATATATATATATATATATATATATATATATATATATATATATATATATATATATTACATTATATGTCTACATTGGATGGGTGACATATTAACTCTAAACATACAGCCACAGTTTGTAGACACCACATTATTTGAAAAGTATAAACATTTGTATCACCTGCCTTACTCCTCATCCTGGGCGGTGTTGTGAGCAAAGAAAACAACGATACCAAATAAATATCAAACAGTTGATTTAAATATAGAGTAAGAAAGATTAGGTGGTTTTGTTTTACTTACGTGTGTTTGTAAATCTCACCATTTTTTTTGTTAGTTAAAATGTTTACTTTCGTCATAATTAAATGAGTAAGTAAATATATACATGAATAATTTCGGGAATGCACAATTGGAAAGATAAATAAATAATTTCGTGAATACACAGATGGAAAGATAAATGAATAATTTCTTGAATACACATATGGAAAGATAAATGAATAATTTCGTGAATACACAGATGGAAAGATAAGATGAATAATTTCGTGAATACACAGATGGAAAGATAAATGAATAATTTCGTGAATACACATATGGAAAGATAAGATGAATACTTTCGTGAATACCCAGAAGATGTGTAAAGAAAGGAATAATTTCGTGAATACACAAAATGGATAATTTTGGGACTACATAATATGTGAATAAATAAATAAAAAAATTAAAGAAACAAACAAAAACAAAAATACACAAACACATAAATAAATTATAGATAAAAGCATAAATAAGTAAAAAGATGAATAGGTAACTAAAAAAACCCCAAAACAACCCACCAACATATCTATAAATATATAGTAAACATAAATACCAAAGACTCTTGTAGTGAAGTTAGACGAAGAATATGAAACGTGGTAAATATGGAAGGGAATCAACGTCTATGTGAAGATACCCATGTGCAAAACGCAGGTAACATGCCTGGCCAGGTAGACGGGGATAGGAACAGAAGGAAAGTCTAAGTTGGGGGATATTGACAAAACTACGAAAAAAAAAAAGGGTATGGGGAGAAGGGAGGGTTCGGATACATTATGACAAAAGCAGCAGCAACAACATCAACAATGGGTGATAAAGCTAAATGTGCAATAGAAGCTAATGACATAATTCTCTCAACCGAAAGAGTGCTTGGATAAAGCGTTTAACAATGCGTTCTTAATGAAGTAAAGAGTCTAGATGTAGATGAGATGACAAATCCCTGATGAAACATCTAACAATGAACAAATACATTTAGTGACAGTTAAGTAGTGAGTGTGCGCACGTGTGATGGTAAAGGTAAGTAGATCAAATCAGGTGTTACAGATGTGCACAGGTACCATTATTTTGCTCCAATAGTGTGAAGTAGAAATAAAAAAGCGATTATTTTGTGCAGGTATGAGATGCTTTCCTTGTCTGAATTTACTGTCATTTACATATCAATTACGCTTTACATCAGTCACAGGTAAAATTTAATGCATTATGCGAATTACGGTCACAAGAGCTGATGGTATGTTTGACGTCACACCATGGTAGTAGTTTGACGTCATAACAACTAGAGTATTTTAAGTTTTGTTAGCTTTGTCTAGACCAGACTTCGAGACGGCGCATTCATTTGAGTTTCTTTTTTGTTGTTGTCACTTCCATATCTAACTCGTAGGTAAAATAGCCGTTGTCCACAGTGAGATGATGTCACGTTTTGCCTGGCCTGGACCGGAAGTGTTGTTGACAGCTCAAAGTGGACGCGCCGCCTTAGTTCTATCCCGTTTTATGATGCTAATTTCATTCTTTCCAATCTGCTCTTTAATGAGTCAAATTCGACCCACCGGTTTTCCAAAGTTAGATGAATAAGAAAAGTTCCAAATCCCTTTTTTTAGTCAAGGAAACCTCGCTAGGGGATTAACGTGTTACTTTTTGTTTCTTTGTTTGTTTGTTTTACTTTTTCACATTGGGATATTCAACTAGACCAGTAGTAAGCAATGCCATTGTAATAAGTTATAGTTATATATATATATATATATATATATATATATATATATATATATATATATATATATATATATATATATATATATATATATATATATATATATATATATACATATATATATATATATATATATATATATATATATATATATATATATATATATATATATATATATGTATTGCAGAGTATATATATATATATATATATGTCTTATGAGAGTTAATGAGCAAAAATACTAATAGGATGTAGAATCTATGTGAACATAATAGAAGCAAAAGCATAGTGTTAGGACAAAGGTTCGATTGAAGCGAATAATGTGACTCACCATGTTTTGGGTAATGTCTTGGTTTTGATTTTTCTCAGGATTTGTTTTTTGAGAGAGTTGGTCATGTGAAAAGCATTATTAACTAAGTTATCACAATACAATAATATCAATGTTTGGTTATGTACGAGATTAATTAAAATTAATAAAAGTGTTCCCTGGTTATGTGAATCGTATGGCATGCCTTTCAAAGAAACACCGATTCACAACGATAAATGCTATGGCACAGACCAAAAACATTACACACACACACACACACACACACACACACACACACACATATATATATATATATATATATATATATATATATATATATATATATATATATATATATATATATACAAACTAAAGACTTGTGAAAGACTAGTGCAATTAATGAAGAATCAATAAATTGAAATAAAAAATATATTTCTATCTCTGTTTCTCTGTCTTTTTGTCTGTCTGTCTGTCTGTCTGTCTGTCTGTCTCTCTCTCACTCTCTCTCCCTCCTCTCTCTCTCTCTCTCTCTCTCTCTCTCTCTCTCTCTCTCTCTCTCTCTCTCTTGTTTCCTCTATGTTTTTGGTTTACATAAAAGATTTATGCCATGTGTTGACAACCACAAAATTGCTAAAACAGCATATTAATGTACTGCTAGGC
>JAXRKP010001324.1:25000-30000 GCA_037039925.1 Doris montereyensis | reverse complement strand
AGAGAGAGAGAGAGAGAGAGAGAGAGAGAGAGAGAGAGAGAGAGAGAGAGAGAGAGAGAGAGAGAGAGAGAGAGAGAGAGAGAGAGAGAGAGAGAGAGAGTAAGAGATGACGTCACCGGTGTGACCACCGGGAAGTCAGTGTGTTACCCCGCGCCACGTACATATGGTCAGACTGCCACATCCGTCCTCATCACAGCCGTCGAGACAACCACAGTCGTTGTATGCGTCGCAACGGTAGGACATGCTGATGCACATCCTGTTCGGACATTCGAACTGGTACGACCGACATTCTGTACGTAATGAGATGGGGAAACAAACACATAGATCTACACACTCTTTGTCATCATGATAATGTGATAACATAATCAAATTATAGGAAGAATACTTTTTTACTACCGCTTTAGGTCTGTATTTTATTATAGAATGGTTCTCTCTGTCTCTCTTCTTCTTCTTCTTCTTCTTCTTCTTCTTCTTCTTCTCTCTCTCTCTCTCTCTCTCTCTCTCTCTCTCTCTCTCTCTCTCTCTCTCTCTCTCTCTCTCTCTCTCTCTCTCTCTGCCTCTCTCTCTCTCTCTCTCTCTCTCTCTCTCTCTCGCTCTCTCTCTCTCTCTCTCTCTCTCTCTCTCTCTCTCTCTCTCTCTCTCTCTCTCTCTCTCTCTCTCTCTCTCTCTTTCGTTGTCACCCTTCCCCCATCACTCATTTGCCCCTCCCCATGTCTGTCTGTCTCTATCTTTCTGGCTATAATCCCCTTCTCTCCTCCCTCCCCCTCTCTCTATCTCTCACCTTCTCTCTCTCTCTCTCTCTCTCTCTCTCTCTCTCTCTCTCTCTCTCTCTCTCTCTCTCTCTCTCTCTCTCTCTCTCTCTCTCTCTCTCTCTCTCTCTCTCTCTCCCTCTCTCTCTCTCTGTGTCCCTATTACCTAACAAGACAATCATCTACTTGTCTCTTCGTAAGATCGATTACCGCTAGTCTCTGTCTGTCGGTCTGTCTGTCTGTCTGTCTGTCTGTCTGTCTAACAACAGCTGTTATACAAGCCTAATGGAACATTACCAATCTTAGACAATTAAACTTTCCTCTCTTGTTTCTGGTACACTAGCTTTAATTTTGTCTAAACTGTCACGGAATTGATAAGACCAGAAGAGAACATCAATCTGTCTACAAAATAGCTGACACCTACCAGGTACTTGGTTGGTGATAGGGACCAAAGGCGTGGCATCTGCGGAAAGGAGGAGCGGCACTCATTCAATGATGAAACGAGCAGTGCCAAAAAAAAAAAACCCCAACCCAGGCACGAAAAAAAAAATAAGATGAAGAAGAAGAATAAGGATAATAATAATAATAATAATAATAATAATAATAATAATAATAATAATAATAATAATAATAATAATAATAATAATAATAATAATAATAATAATAATAATAATAATAATAATAATAATAATAATAATAAGAAGAAGAAGAAGAAGAAGAAGAAGAAGAAGAAGAAGAAGAAGAAGAAGAAGAAGAAGAAGAAGAAGAAGAAGAAGAAGAAGAAGAAGAAGAAGAAGAAGAAGAAGAAGAAGAAGAAGAAGAAGAAGAAGAAGAAGAAGAAGAAGAAGAAGAAGAAGAAGAAGAAGAAGAAGAAGAAGAAGAAGAAGAAGAAGAAGAAGAAGAAGAACAAGAAGAAGAAGAAGAAGAAGAAGAACAAGAAGAACAAGAAGAACAAGAAGAACAAGAAGAACAAGAAGAACAAGAAGAAGAAGGAGAAAAAAGCAAAAAAGGAAGACCCCTCCCCCAAACAAAGCCGAAAAGAAAACAATAAACGAAAAGAAACGTGAAAAGGTAAAAATAAAGAGGAAAAAAACAAGAGGAAAAATAAGGAATGAGAATGAAAGCAAAATCTTAAAAACTAATTATTATAATTAAACCCAATCCAAAAGCATCGACGATCTTCCAAACTCATAAACGAGAAAGAGGCGATGGGTGACGGAAATACCTAGAAGCTATGACTTCTAGTTACAACAGGAAAGAACCTCTCCAGAGATCCCACACATTAAGAGTGGTCGTATAATGGTTGCAAGAAAAGGTTTAGGAAACGCCTTATAGCCAAAAGCTTACTGATACTGTGAGGAGGAACGAACTATGGCATTCCCTTAAAAGAACACAACGTACAGCAAATTTAATAGAAGCCGTTAAAAATAATGTTTACAATAAACCAACACATGCAGTGAGAGTAGCTGGATATGTATCTGCAGAATTTGATGTAGATAAAGGAGTAAGACAGGGTTTGTGTCCTAAGTCCTCTTTTGTTTATCACATTTATGAATTCAGTCGCAAATACATCCTCAAACATGAAGAAAATGAATGCAGGTATGTGAAAGCTCAAACCAGTAAATGTATCAATGCTTTCGTTTGTTGATTATTAGGTCTGTTTGAAAACCAAAACAATGTTAGTGACTAGGGAAGCTAAAACATAAAATCTTAAATTGGACAGAGAATTTAGAACAAGTTCAAAGCTACAATTACTTAGGAGTAATGATTAACTCAGAGGGAAAACTAAGAGATGAAATCAGCCAGAGAATCCAAAAGGCAAGTGCAATATATAACCATCTAGAAAAGGCATTTGTAGGTAAACAAGAATTGTCAACAAAAACCAAAATGGCAGTATACAACACAGTTTATTGTCCTACTCTCCTCTATGGCAGTGAAACCTGGATCTTAGACAGTAGGGAATACAATAGAGTGAAAGCAACTAAAATCAAATATTTAAGATGAGTAGTAGGAAACTAAAAGAGATAAAATCGGAAATACAATCATAAGAGATCAAACCAAAGCAGAAGGCATAAAAACTAAGATAGAAATAAATCAACTGAGATGGTTTAGGCATGTAAACAGAGTGAATGGCAATAGAATAGCTAAATCAATATACAGTGCTAAAACACATGGTGAAAGACCAAAAGGCAGACCTCGGAGAAAGTGGGAAGAAGATATAAAACAGAGATTAAAGAAAAGAAATTTAACTCTTTTTGGAAGGAAACAGAAAATGTCAGGGTAGGACAGCCTGGAGAATGATCATCTCGGGCATCTGAACCCATAAACCGGAAGGTAGAAGGGAACTGATAAAGAAAGAAAGAAAGTATTCGAGTTTGTCTGGACCGAAATGGTCAACACTTGTAGCATATAATCTAAACAGCCACCACCTGCCCTGTGTTTATTTGGCAATTTTGTTCTTTAATGCACAAAAAGACACATTATAATTGATTTTCAAGAAGTTATAAAACTTTGTGTTTTACTCCAGTTCTGGTCCAAAAACTCCACAAAAAACTTGATATTTCTCAAACATGTCGATTGATTTCTTTATATTGACAAATTTGACGATCCATTGGTTGAATTTCATTTATTCGAAGCTTTGTTGATAACGGTGAAAAAAAAGCCTTTTAAATGAGTCCTCTTTTTTGACACTATTATCTGTTTTATTTTCTGGGAAATGAAAGGCAAGATAACATGTATCATTGACATTAAAACAAAAATCTTGAATTTTATGTTGACATTCAGTGAAAGGACAGCGGCAGCGTCTTGAACGCGTCAGTCAGATGGTTCGTGACTAAGGGAGAAAGTTAACAAGTCAATGAGCAAGTGATTAAGCAAGTAATGATTTCAGTAAGCAAGTTTACTTCAAGTAAGCAAGTGTAATTAATTAAGGATTCACTAAGTAAGTAAATAACAAGTGAATACGTAGTCAAGGAAGGAATGGATGGAATTAAAGTACACAAAAAAAACCCTACTACTTTCTTCAAGATGTGTGAGGCCGACTTATTGTTGGTTTAACACCTATAACCACATTCAAATGAAGTTTATCAAATATGTTTCAAAACAATAAAAGGGGTAAACAAAAAAACTGATTTTGAAATGCTGTAAAAAAAGTGTCCGTGTGATTCTAAATTATGTTGTCCCAAAAAAGATACAGTTTGGACCTTGACAACCGTCAGTTGCCTTCTAGGAAAGACTGATAAAACCAACGAGTCTCTTCACAGCATGGTCATAGACTAGCTGTCAAAACATCTCTAGCTCTGGTCAGGCTATACAAGTCTACCTTGCTAGTATAGAGCAATAAGGTTGTATCTCCAAATTTGAAGTGTTGAGAAAATGACTTCAACTTTTTCAAGCTCTCAATTTTCATGATGTTAAGTGCGAAAAATGGTAATCGTGGACAATCTGTGGGAAATGTAACACTTTTTAACAAAGATTTAATTCTGTGTTCATCATGACACCGATTATCCAACAATCATCCAGTCTGGAGTTAAAAAAAACAATTTTGCTCTACACCAGCGACATCTCCTGCCTTCTATGTGTAAATTGAATTTAACACGGACTCCTGAGCGACCAGAATTTGTTGTTTTGTTTTTTGAGTGCACGTCATGGTCTTAATATATTTCTATAAAAAACAAAACTGTGGCATTTGGGCTGCGCAAGGATGGAAGAAGGGCAGGGAAGGCAGAAGGCGCAAAGGTAGAGAAGACAAAGGCAAGAAACGTAATTGAGTCAGATGGCACAATAATAAGAGAGGGAATAGCGAGAGGCAGTCGAAGGTGGTCCGTCATATTACTATCATGCGTCAGGTGGATTTTTAGAGCAGCCAGACCTTATCCCGGTTGCTGTAGCGTGAAGCGGACGAGGCAATTATAATCACCTCCGGGCAGGACGCAAGTCTGACGCAGGGCTTTATTCCCAAGCTAGTGCCTGTACCCATTCGCACCTGGGTCAGTTGAAGAAAATGTGCGTTTAGTGTCTTCCCCAAGGAACACAACGTCGGATCTCGTTGTGGTAGGATTCCAGCACGGGACCTCGTGATCCCCAGTCCGACAGCTTAACTAGTCAGCCACGAACGCCACTTAATGAAAAAATAGGCAAGTTAGTAAGTAAGTAATTAAATATGAACGTGAATGAGTGACTGAGTGGGGAGTAAGTAAGCAAGTAATTAATTAAATAAGAACGTGAATGAGTGACTGAGTGGGTGAGTAA
>JAXRKP010001324.1:10000-22500 GCA_037039925.1 Doris montereyensis | reverse complement strand
TGACACTGTAAACAACGTCATGACATTCCTCACTCACTCCTCAATCACTACAAGACGGGACACTGTAAACAACATCACAAAATACCTCACCAACAGTCCAATCACCACAAGACGTGACACTGCAAACAACATCACAAAATATCTCATCAACAGTCAAATCACCACAAGACGCGACACTGCAAATAACATCACGAAATTCGTCACCCATAACCCAATCACTACAAGACGTGACACTGCAAACAACACCACAAAATACCTCACCAACAGTCCAATCACCACAAGACGCGACACTGCAAACAACATCACGAAATTCCATTTCACCCATAACCCAATCACCACAAGACGTGACATCATAAACAATCATCACAAGAAATTCCTCAACCCACAACCCAATCACCACAAGACGTGATACTGTAAACATCATGAGATTCCTCACACATAACCCAATCACCACGAGACGTGATACTGTAAACAACATCATGAGATTCCTCACCCACAACCCAATCACCCCAAGACATGTCACTGTAAACAACATCACGAAATTCCTCACCCACAATCCAATCACCACAAGACATGTCACTGTAAACAACATCACGAAATTCCTCACCCAACAATCCAATCACCACAAGACATGTCACAGTCCAATCAAATTCAACGTTACCCCCACAATCCAATCACCACAAGACATGTCACTGTCGAAATTCCTCACCACAATCCAATCACCACAAGACATGTCACTGTCGAAATTTCCTCACCCACAGACATGTCACTGTCGAATCACCACAAGACATGTCGCTGTCTGTCGAAATTCCTCGCCCACAACCCAATCACCACAAGACATGTCACTGTCGAAATTCTCACCCACAATCCAATCACCACAAGACATGTCACTGTCACCAAATTCACTCACCCACCCAACCCAATCACCACAAGACATGTCACTGTCGAAATTCCTCATCCACAACCCAATCACCACAAGACATGTCACTGTCGAAATTCCTCACCCACAACCCAATCACCACAAGACATGTCACTGTCGAAATTCCTCACCCACCCAATCACCACAAGACATGTCGCTGTCGAAATTCCTCACCCACAACCCAATCACCACAAGACGCGACACTTACATGTGTCTAAAGCTTCCACCTTGCAACACAGCGATGATAACAGGACCACTGTGGACACAAAGGAAACAGGTCAGTAGATGAAAAGTCAATGGGATCTACAGCAGAGTCTTCAGAAGAAGACAGCCCCATGGCCCCCAACATTCAGCTTCTATGAAGCATTTCGCCCATTAACTTCCTTACACTCTAGGGATTCTTTCCTCTTGCATTTCCCTCCATCTTTAAGCTACACGTTCAAATGTGATATGGTGGGGGAGTGGAGCTGCATTTGACGATCTGCTTTTTACTCACATACCCAGCTAACGTAAATTCGAGGTTTTTGATAGGAATTTTACCTTTGCGCCAAGTGCCCTGTTAACAGCCACGGGATTTATAACATGCACAAAATGTTGTGATCTGCACAGGAGTCCACCTTTTTTTATCATCACCAATGGGACTAGGTGTCGATGCGCTCACCAGCAGGAGGGTGGGGTGCTACCCGAAACAAACTCGAGAAATCGTTTCAGCCTGACGAAGCTTGGACAAGCGACCTTTTGTTTGAGAGGCCGTCACCTTACCTTTGGACCATCATGTCGGCCCCGTCAAGTCAGTAGAAGGAAACTCAATTGGAGCTAAAGACAGAGAGTGTTCAGCAGAAAAGAAACCCCGTCGATCAAGCGTTTCGGCCTCGACCTTCGTTACGCTCGCTTTCTATACCATCTTCAATTTAAATGCCGGACCTGCCCTTTTGATGGGGAGGAAAAAAGAACCATAGAAACAAAAAGTAGAACCCACACCCCAAAAAAACCTCAAAACAACACAGAAACAAAGAAACAAAACCAAACCAGAAAAAAAAACACAGAACACCCCTCCCCCCCCTCCCCTTTCCAAAATAACATAAACCAAAAAAAAAAATAGTTGGGCATAAGACAAAATCATAGTTCACTAAGGCCTGGTTCGTATGTTCTTGATGTGCGCCTAATTTTAACACTGACTGACTGACTATGAATGAATTCATTATTCATATTGCCTGTTGGTTCTATCTCAAACACTCGTTCCGTTTCATTTCACCTCGCAGTCAGTCAAACGGTGTGTTCCCGTCGGTTGTTGTCGTCATTAATTCAGGATTGCCAGGGCCTGGGATTTAAACCGTCCATTCGCCAACCCCTGTACCTGCTTAGCATCGCTGTCAATAATACATGACCTCTTTGTACCTCACGGCAGAGCGGAGACAAAGGGGCGTAAGATAACGCCCAGTGGACAAGGAGAGAGAGAGAGAGAGAGAGAGAGAGAGAGAGAGAGAGAGAGAGAGAGAGAGAGAGAGAGAGAGAGAGAGAGAGAGAGATAAAGAGAAGAGAGAGAGAGAGAGAGATGAGAGAAGAGATGGTGTAGAGGGCAAGGTAGGACAAAAAGGAAGGGAGGGGAGAGAGAGAGAGAGAGAGAGAGAGAGAGAGAGAGAGAGAGAGAGAGAGAGAGAGAGAGAGAGAGAGAGAGAGAGAGAGAGAGAGAGAGAGAGAGAGAGAGAGAGAGAGAGAGAGAGAGAGTGAAGAGAGAGAGAGAGGAAAGAGAAGAGAGAGAGAGAGAGAGAGTGTAATGTTAAAGAGAAGAAAAGAAATTATAAAGAAAAGAAAGATGAAACGATGGTGTAGAAATCATAGGACAAAAAGGGAAGGGAGGGGTTGTACCAGTTGCCTGATATCCAAGACGTGCTTTGTCATGATTCCTCTCTGGGATTTTAATACTGCCTGATATCCACGGATTCATGATATCTCTCAAGTATGGCACTTCTGAAGTATGGCATTGACATATCTCTCTCTCTCTCTCTCTCTCTCTCTCTCTCTCTCTCTCTCTCTCTCTCTCTCTCTCTCTCTCTCTCTCTCTCTCTCTCTCTCTCTCTCTCTCTCTCTCTCTCTCTCTCTCTCTCTCTCTCTCTCTCTCTCTCTCTCTCTCTCTCTCTCTCTCTCTCTCTCTCTCTCTCTCTCTCTCTCTATAAATATATATATATATATATATATATATATATATATATATATATATAAGCTGTACTTCTCAAGTCTTGACCTCTCAAAACGGAGGAACCAATGCACCCACAACCTCCATATTTCGCATGTAGACTTCAAGTAGCCTGCTTTAGGTTCTTAGCGAATACACTCTTGGTTCAAATCAGTATTTTAATTGATTGGGAAAATATCGTTTTGTCTGCGATCCAGGATATTTTTTATTGTTACCGGTTTGATTTCTCGATTTCTGGATCAAGAAAACTATAAGTGATTAAAGAGACTGAGAAGCATTGAATGGATTATCAGTGATTAAAGAGACTGAGAAGCATTGAATGGATAAAGATACTATCAGTGATTAAAGAAACTGCCGAAGCTCTTGAATTGATAAAGAAAACTATAGTAATTAAAGAAACTGATTGCATTGAATTGATAAAGAAAACTATCAGTGATTAAAGAAACTGAGAAACATTGAATTGATAAAGAAAACTATCAGATGATTTAAGAAACTGAGAAGCATTAATTGATAAGAAAACTATCAGTGATTTAAGAAACTGAGAAGCATTGAATTGATAAAAAAAAACTATCAGTGATTTAAGAAACTGAGAAGCATTGAATTGATCAAAGCTATGGATAAAGACACAAAAGCTATCATCAAGTATCGGTAATTAAAGGAAACTTGATCAAGAAAACTCGTTATTAAAGCATTGAATTGATCAAGAAAGCTATCCGTAATTAAAGGAACACAGAAGCATTGAATTGATCAAGAAAACTCGTTATTAAAAAAACAAAGAAGCATTGAATTGATCAAGAAAAGCTATCAGTGATTAAAGAAAAAGAAGCATTGAATTGATCAAGAAAACTATCAGTGATTAAACAAGCTGAGAAGCATTGAATTGATCAAAGAAAACTATCGGTAATTAAAGAAACAGAGAAGCATTGAATTGACCAAGAAAACTGCCAGTGATTAAAGAAACTGAGAAGCCTTGAATTGATCAAAAGAAAGCTATCGATGATTAAAGAAACAGAGAAGCATTGAATTGACCAAGAAAACTGCCAGTGATTAAAGAAACTGAGAAGCCTTGAATTGATCAAAGAAAACTATCAGTGATTAAAGAAACTGAGAAACGGTTGATTGATCAAAAAAACTATCAGTGATTACAATAACTGGAAAACTATAAATGTTAAAGAAAACTATAGGAGAAGAAGTAAATTGATCCAGAAAAACTATCAGGTGATTAAAAAAACTGAGAAGCATTGAATTGGTCAAGAAAACCATTGGTGATGACAAACTGGAATACTGTCAATGATTACAGCAATTGGAATACTGTCAGTGATTACAGCAACTGGAATACTGTCAGTGATTACAGCAACTGGAATACTGTCAGTGATTACAGCAACTGGAATACTGTCAGTGATTACAGCAAATGGAATACTGTCGGTGATTACAGCAAATGGAATACTGTCAGTGATTACAGCAAATGGAATACTGTCAGTGATTACAGCAAATGGAATACTGTCAGTGATTACAGCAAATGGAATACTGTCAGTGATTACAGCAACTGGAATACTGTCAGTGATTACAGCAACTGGAATACTGTCAGTGATTACAGCAAAAAATACTGTCAGTAATTACAGCAAATGGAATACTGTCAGTGATTACAGCAAATGGAATACTGTCAGTGATTACAGCAACTGGAATACTGTCAGTGATTACAGCAACTGGAATACTGTCAGCGATTACAGCAACTGGAAAACTATCAGTGATTATAGTAACTGGAAAACTATCAGTGATTACAATGACCGAGAAGCAGTGAATTGATCATGAAAAGTGTCAGTGATTACAACAACTGGAAACATGTCAGTGAATACAGTGACCGAGAAGCAGTGAATTGATCATGAAAGCTTTCAGTGATTAGAGCAACTGGAAAATAAAACTATCATTGCTTATGACAACCAAGAACCAGTAAATTGACCAAGAAATCTACCAATGACTACAGTAACGGAGAATAAAAATTGATCAAGAAATGTTTTTCCGTGATTGCTGTAACTGGAAACCTGTCAATGCTAGGTACCACCAAAGAAAACTTGAAACGTTGAACAAAAACTACGTTGCAACACTGTCATTATAGGTTTAGTTGATGGCTTTCACTTTGATAGCAAAGCCAGTCTTACTTAATACGTTGTTGCTTTTAGGATAAGAGATCAAACCAAAACAGATTGCACAAAAACTAAGATAGAATAAAAATAATAAATTGGGAGGGTTTGGACTTGTGAGCATAATGAATGATAAGAGAATAAGTAAAACCCAAGATGAAGGACCAAAAGACAGACCTTGGAGAAAGAAGGGAGAAAGCACAAAGGAGGCATTGAAGTAAATAAATTTAACCG
This sequence comes from Doris montereyensis, assembly GCA_037039925.1. Classification (NCBI taxonomy): domain Eukaryota; kingdom Metazoa; phylum Mollusca; class Gastropoda; order Nudibranchia; family Dorididae; genus Doris; species Doris montereyensis. The sequence continues at coordinate 17,009 of JAXRKP010001324.1, read as the reverse complement.
TCACAAAGACAGGACAGGATAGCATGGAGAAAAGATCATTTCGGCCATCTAACCCATGCACTGTAAGGTAGAATGAAAAATTGACAAACAAATCAAGAAACAAAAGAAAGAACGCTGTTAGGATCTTGCCTTCAGTGTTAATCATTGCTCACAGGTGTCCGTAAATTCCATTTGTCCCAGGTTAAAGAAACCCAACCAGTTTAAGATTCTGTTTCTTATCTTCTCAAAAAATGAAATTAGACCTCACCCCCCCTCCTCCATTACTTTCATATCGGTGATTATAGTAAATAACTGGGAAATTGATTTACTTTGTATTAGGAGTTTTTCTCAGACCTCCCGCTCCCCTCCCCCCCTCCCCCCCCAAAAAAAGGTAACACCCAATCAAAACCAAAACCAAACATAAACAACGAAAGACAAAATCCACAAACGCCGTCACGTGGTGGACATTTTCAATGTTGTTCCTAACTGTCCGCTCTGAGACATGGAGCAAAGAAAGAGAGACAATAACTGTTGTTCCTAACTGTCCGCTCTGAGACATGGAGCAAGAGAAAGAAAGAGAGACAATAACTGTTGTTCCTAACTGTCCGCTCTGAGACATGGAGCAAGACAAAAATAATAACTGTTGTTCCTAACTGTCCGCTCTGAGACATGGAGCAAGACAAAGAAAGAGACAATAACTGTTGTTCCTAACTGTCCGCTCTGAAACATGGAGCAAGACCAAAGAGACAATAAATGTTGTTCCTAACTGTCCGCTCTGAGACATGGAGCAAGAGCACAAAAGAGAGACAATAAATGTTGTTCCTAACTGTTCGCTCTGAGACATGGAGCAAGAGAAAGAAGAGAGACAATAAATGTTGTTCCTAACTGTCCGCTCTGAGACATGGAGCAAGAGAAAGAAAGAGAGACAATAAATGTTGTTCCTAACTGTCCGCTCTGAGACATGGAGCAAGACAAAAGAAACAAAAACAATAACTGTTGTTCCTAACTGTTCACTCTGAGACATGGAGCAAGAGAACGAAAGAGAGACAATAACTGTTGTTCCTAACTGTCCGCTCTGAGACATGGAGCAAGACAAAGAAAAGACAATAAATGTTGTTCCTAACTGTCCGCTCTGAGACATGGAGCAAGAGAAAGAGAGACAGTAAATGTTGTTCCTTACTGTCCGCTCTGAGACATGGAGTAAGAGAAAGAAACCGAGACAATAACTGTTGTTTTTCTAACTGTCCGCTCTGAGACATGGAGCAAGAGAAGAAAGAGAGACAATAACTGTTGTTCCTAACTGTCCACTCTGAGACACGGAGCAAAGAGAAAGAAAGAGAGAAAATGTTGTTCCCTAACTGTCCACTCTGAGACAAGGAGCAAGAGAAAGAAGAGACAATAAATGTTGTTCCTAACTGTCCGCTCTGAGACATGGAGCATGACAAAGAAAGAGAGACAATAAATGTTGTTCCTAACTGTCCGCTCTGAGACATGGAGCAAGACAAAGAAAGAGAGACAATAACTGTTGTTCCTAACTGCCCGCTCTGAGACATGGAGCAAGAGAAAGAAAGAGAGAGACAATAAATGTTGTTCCTAACTGTCCGCTCTGAGACATGGATCAAGACAAAGAAGAGAGACAATAACTGTTGTTCCTAACTGTCCGCTCTGAGACATGGAGCAAGAGAAAGAAAGAGAGACAATAAATGTTGTTCCTAACTGTCCGCTCTGAGACATGGAGCAAGAGAACGAAAAGAAATAAATGTTTTCCTAACTGTCCGCTCTGAGACATGGATCAAGAAAAAGAAAGAGAGACAATAACTGTTGTTCCTAACTGTTCGCTCTGAGACATGGAGCAAGACAAAGAAAGAGAGACAATAACTGTTGTTCCTAACTGTCCGCTCTGGACATGGAGCAAGAAGAAAGAAGAGAGACAATAAATGTTGTTCCTAACTGTCCGCTCGGAGACATGGAGCAAGAAAAAAGAAAAAGAGACAATAACTGTTGTTCCTAACTGTCCGCTCTGAGACATGGAGCAAGACAAAGAAAGAGAGACAATAACTGTTGTTCCTAACTGTTCGCTCTGAGACATGGAGCAAGAGAAAGAAAGAGAGACAATAAATGTTGTTCCTAACTGTCCGCTCTGGACATGGAGCAAGAAGAAAAAAAGAGAGACAATAAATGTTGTTCCTAACTGTCCGCTCGGAGATATGGAGCAAGAAAAAGAAAGAGAGACAATAAATGTTGTTCCTAACTGTCCATTCTGAGACACGAAGCAAGAGAAAGAAGAGAGACAATAAATGTCGTTCCCAACTGTCCGCTCTGAGACCTGGAGCAAGAGAAAGAAAGAGAGACAATACATGTTGTTCCTAACTGTCCGCTCTGAGACCTGGAGCAAGAGAAAGAAAGAGAGACAATAACTGTTGTTCCTAACTGTCCGCTCTGAGACATGGAGCAAGAGAAAGAAAGAGAGACAATAAATGTTGTTCCTAACTGTCCGCTCTGAGACAAGGAGCAAGAAAAAGAAAGAGAGAAAATAAATGTTGCTCCTAACTGTTCACTCTGAGACACAAGAAGCAAGAAAAGAAAGAGAGAAAATAAATGTTGTTCCTAACTGTCCACTCTGAGACATGAAGCAAGAGAACGAAGAGAGAAAATAAATGGTGTTCCTAACTGTCCGCTCTAAGACACAAAGCATGAGAAGGAAAGACAGAAAATAAATGGTGTTCCTAACTGTCCACTCTCAGACACGAAGCAAGAAGAGAAAGACAGAAAATAAATGCAAGCACAACAACCACATCAACAACAAACTCAAAAACCTCTCATCCTCTCCTTTAACAAAGCGCTTTACTTAACAACCTGCATGTCAGTGGACGGGTTCCCAACTGCCATCGATAATACATAGTTATTGACATTCCCCATTGTGGTTGTCGTCGTATTACTTAAGGCCTAGTGAAGGCGTAAAACGATTCAGGAGGTGGGGAGGGGGGGCGGCGGCGGCTAAGGGATGGCGTAATACACAGACAGGCATGAAGGAGACGAAGAGGCGGCTGGTGACAAGGTAGGCAAGTGGCTTTTGTACAGAGTGCTTAATGTCATTGGCACGCTACAGCCAGCGGTCTCACGGCTTACCAGAAATCGATGGTCAATCAGAAAGACACACAAGCTGCCTGTTATGCATACTGAAATGCCTTGAGAATATTACTGCCCACCGTTTATTTCTACCTCGACACACACACACGTACACACACACACACACACACACACTCCCCCGACCCTTTTCATCCCCGTGACAAGGGAAGTCGTCCATCTGATCTAACGACCAACGGATTTGTATTCATGCGGTTTGCTCTCCTCATCTATGCTATCGAAATGTCAATAAATTGCAATGTCAATGATGAATTGAATCGTTTAACTCTTTTGAGTAAAAGGAAAATATCCACCTCCACCTTACAAACAAACAAACACACACACACACATACACACACATATCAATTTTACTATTTCTAAGATTACAATTCAAGTAGCCATAATTCCAAAAGTGTAGTCGTGTTTTGTTTAAAAGACAAATGTGGATTTATTGTACGTAATTCCATATTAGTAGGAAATACATTAGAGTACAGGCAGTTCGAATGAAATATCTCAGAAGAGTAGAACTGAAAACTAAAAGAGACAAAACCGTAAACACAACACTAAGAGATCAAACCAAAGCAGATGACATTACAAATAAGATACAAATAAATCAATAGCTATGGGTTGGACATGTTAACAGAGTGAATGAAAAGAGAATACCTAGATCAGTATACAATGTTAAAACCCAAGGTAAAAGGCCAAAAGGTAGACTCGAAGAAAGTGAGAGGAAGATATATAAAAGAGGCACTAAAGCAAAGGAATTTAACTTTCACGGAAGGAAACAGAAAATATCAGGACATGGTAGCCTGGAAAAACGATAATTTCGGGCATCTAAACCCAAATACCAGAAGGTGGAATGAGAGCTGATAAAGAAAGAAATTCGTCCATTATTATATCACTGGCTCCCATGGTTTATATTGCTTATCTTCATTTATTCGTTTCAATCAAACGAGGGTTCGGTGAACATAATGTTAGTTTTATCTACTGACTATTCTACCTTTCGACTTACATATTGTGACGACTCGTGCTCGACCGATGGCTAGATAGACATATACTCATTCGCTTCTAATTTCCATAGCCGAGTCAAACAAAACGTTGCATCAAGAAAACACAACAGCAGCAACAACCTTTCAGGGCATAAATAAATCAGTAACCCTTTTTGTTACATCATCGGTCAGAAAAAAGGTCTTTAAAACCATCTCAAGATATTTTTGTTTCTGAAAAATACGTGTCACAGTCTATGTCACATACACATTATTAATGCCGGCTCAGTTATCTTCAGACTCAAAGATAAAAAGTAAAACTACCGGTACTGTAGTAGCCGATGGTTCAGTCGGTAAGAGTGTCTGACTGCCATCAGAAGGTCGAGCCTGATTTTGGTTTAGCTTGATTTTAGCCACATCCACAACAAGTGATCTCGTTGGTTTTGTTAGGATTTTTAAATTTACCCGGACTGTCTGTAAACAGGACATGGATCGTTAACGTGCACAGAGTGTTGTAATCTGCACAGGATCCTCCTTTTTACTGTCCGTCTCCAATGGGACTAGGTGTCAATCCACCTACCTGGACCAGGAGGGGGGGGGGAGGGGTAGGTTTACTCGGAAAAACTCGAAAGCATTTCAACCTGCTAGGGCTTGAACCCATAACCTTTTGGTTGAGAGGCCGGTACCTTACCTCTGGAATATCGAGCCCCCTCCCTCTGGCGACATGGAAGCATGGATTCACTATCACATTACGCCGTGTGCCAAGCACTTAGATAGCGCACCCTTCATTGGTCAACAGTAATGAAAAGAGAATAAATTCAAGTAACAAGAGGGATGCCACAAATGGCGCCACAGTGGGGAGCGGGGGGGGGGAGGAAGGGTGGAGTCAAAAGTGACAAATAAAAAAAAGTAACAATTCTGCCAAATGAGCTATAATGGGGAGGAGTTAAAAGTTATAAATGACAAAACGTGAAAACTCTACCAAATGAACCATGGTGGGGTGAAATCAAAAGTTATAAATGACAAAAAGTGACAACTCTATCAGAGAAGGTAAAACAAAACATAACAAAATGGACAGATTTTTCTCTGGTGGAGCCGTCAAGTATTGTCGCGTATCATTTTTGACTTCACTCCACTATGTCTCTCTAGACATTTTCAAACACCCGACGTGGAGCGTCGAGTTTTTAAACCACTCACTTGCTGTCAAACATGAGAAGCTAATGTATTTCATCCACCCAATAGTAGATGGTTGTTCCATGAAAGCTCGTCTGGCCATGCTGAGTGATGTCCCTTGGTAGGATTACTTCTTGTGCGGCTCTTCTTATAGAAACGACGTTATTTAAATATTTTAAAAGTCAGTATTCAGATACCAGAGATCATTATGGTGACGATACCAAGAGTTTCCTGTTCCGAGAAATCTGTTCGTGGAAAAACGGAGAAAGAAGAAGGTTAATGTTAAAACAAACAATACAAAACAACACAAACAAATCAGGATGAGACAAAAAGGTGCATTTAAACATTCGTAGACCTTCATTTTCAAATTTTAAGGAGAGACTCGCAATGGAGATAACTCCATTGCGAGCTATTTCCATGCAGTACTCTTTTCATGTTCCAAGTCATTCGTAGTGTAAAACTTGTAACCACTGAAGAATGATATATCCAGCACCCGTTTAACCTCACACCTTCAGCCCGAAACTTACTCCCCGATTGGAGAAGTAGAGACCTCACACCTCCGGCCCAAAAAAGATACATTGCTGCCATGAAAGCTGTTCAAGCCTACGGTCTTGAAACATCGCTTTACAATTCCACCTATAGCTGGGTAGTAGGTGGTTGTTTTTTTAATAGGAGGGGGGTTGATGGGGGTTGACGAGAAATTCGTTTTCTTCATTGGGATTTTACCACGTCGTTCGTGGGCGGCGATCTCAGGGTGGAACAAGGTGAAACAGCAGGATTGAAGACTGTGTGTAAAATGGTGAAATGAAAGAAGTGGTATCGGTTGCCCGGTACGAAAACACACACCACAACCACCCACTTGACGAGAAGATAGGATTTATAAACTTTGACTGGTTGGACAGATATCTTTGACTGCACTCTCCGGGTTTGTAGTTTGCTTTAAGGATTCTATCTGAAGATGATTAGTATACTAACCTTACACAAACTTGCGCATCTCCGAGTTTACTTTTTGTCGCCTTTGTATATTGAGTGTAACTTTATACTAGATCTAGCATATCATAGTAATAATATTATCAAATACAAAAAAGGATCCATAGTGGAGTCAAGCGACATAGAAAAAAAAGACTATAATAGATCTAACATATCACAACAATAATATTATCATCAAATACAAAAGGATCCACAGTGGAGTCAAGTGACGTAGGAAAGAGGCGGGACGAACAATGACGTTTCGGGTCTAACCCTGTGTCAAGCAACAAAAGTAATATGGACTACACACCTTTAAAAAATCGTCATATTATTATCACGTGGTGTGAGAGGCCAGAAGCGAAAGCGAAATGAAAGATGAAGAGAGAGAGGCGATTTGGTTTCGTTTTTATTGAAATTTACTCTTTGGGACTCCAGTGGTCTAGAGGCAATGTACCGGCCAAAAGGTCATGGGTTCGATCCCCATATGTCTTAATTTTTTCGAGTAAAAACCATTCCCTTGATTTAGGTATGGGGGAATCTGAAACGGGCGATGAAAAAGGTTCCTCTTCCGTGTGCAGATCACAACACTGTGTGCATGTTAGATATTCCTTGACTATTTACAAAGCAGTCCGGGAAAAAATTATTTTAAAAAAAACTACCAAAATTCACATGATCACATAAACTGTTGGTAAAATTAAATAAAAAACTAACCCGCCCCCAAACCAAGGAAACCCCCCCCCCCCCCCCCCCCCCCCCCAACAGAAAACACACGCAAA
>JAXRKP010001324.1:0-5000 GCA_037039925.1 Doris montereyensis | reverse complement strand
AAGAAGAAGAAGAAGAAGAAGAGAAGAAGAGAGAAGAAGAAAGAAGAAGAAAGGAATGAAGAAGAAAGGAAGAAGAAGAAGAAGAAGAAGAAGAAGAAGAAGAAGAAGAAGAAGAAGAAGAGGAAGAAGAAGAGAGAAGAAGAGGAAGAAGAAGAAGAAGAAGAAGAAGAAGAAGAAGAAGAAGAAGAAGAAGAAGAAGGAAGAAGAAGAAGAAAGAAGAAGAAGAAGGAAGAAGAAGAAGAAGAAGAAGAAGAAGAAGAAGAAGAAGAAGAAGAAGAAGAAGAAGAAGAAGAAGAAGAAGAAGAAGAACAAGAAGGGAAGAGACCGCCGCCGCCGCCGCAGACACGCAGCCGACCCCATGCCTGCCTCCGGCCTCCCTCCTCCTCCTCCGCCTCGCCTACTCCCCCCACCTGGCCGACACTCCGCCGTCCGCCGCCTGCCTCATACTCCGTCAGACGCCGCCCCAGTACTCCACTAGCTCCGCCTCCTCCTCCTCCTCCCTCCTCCTCCTCCTCCCCTTCCGCCTTCCTCCTCCTCGCCTGCCTCCTCCTCTCCCCTCCTCCTCCTCCTCCTCCTCCTCCCCTCCTCCTCCGCCGTCCTCCTCCTCCTCCTCCTCCCCTCCTCCTCCTCCTCCTCCGCCTCCTCCTCCTACTCCTCCTCCGCCCCTCCTCCTCTCCTACTGCCTCCCGTCCGCCTCCTCTCCGCCTCCGTTCCTCCTCCTCCTCCTCCTCCTCCTCCTCCTCCGCCCTCACCCTCCTCTCCTCCTCCGCCTCCTCCTCCTCCTCAGAAGAGAAGAAGAAGAAGAAGAAGAAGCCTTGCCTCCTCCTCCCTCCTCCTTCCGCCTCGTCCCTCCTCCGCCTCCTCCTCCCTCCTCGTGTCCGCCTCCTCCCCCTGCGCCCGCCGCCGCCTCCTCCTCCTCCTCCGCCTTCCGCCTCCTCCCTCCTCCTCCTCCCGCCGTCCCCCACCTCCGCCTCCTCCTCCTCCTCCCCTCCTCCGCCCCTCCTCCTCCGCCGCCTCCTCCGTCCTGCATCCTCCTCCTCGCCCTCCTCCTCCTCCTCCTCCTCCTCCCCTGACCTCCTCGCTCCCCTCCTCCCGCCTCCTCCTCCTCCTCCTCCTCCTCCTGCCTCCTCCTCCTCCCCTCCTCCTCCCCCTCCGCCTGCCTCTCCTCCTGTCCTCACTCCCTCGCCTCCTCGCTCCGTCCTCCTCCCTCCTCCTCCTCCTCCTCCCCCCCCTGTCCGCCTCCTCCTCCGCCTCCTCCGCCTCCGCCCCCTCCTCCCTCCTCCTCCTCCGCCTCCTCCTCCGTGCACTCCTTGGTCCCCTCCTGCCTCCTTCCTCCTCCTCCTTCTCCTCCTCATCCTCCATCCGCCTCCTCCTCCTCCGCCTCCCTCCTCCGCCTCTTCCCATCCCCCCCCCCCCCCCCCACCTCCCCCTCCCCCGCCCCATCCCCCCGCCCCTGCTTGCCCTCCCCCCGCCCTCGCACCACGCCCCCGCCCTCTCACCCCCCCCGCCCCCCCCCCCTCCGCCGTCCTGAATCCTCCTCCCAACCCCCCCCCCGCTCACCCTCACAGCACCCGCAACCCGCCCAAGCAAGAACAAGAACGAAAGACAGAACAAAACAGAATTTCGTTGTATGAATTATCTTGATTTTCCCTCACCCCACATTATGTTTTACTTTTTTAAAGATAAAATACGTTCTGTAGTTAACTTGTGTATAAACAATAAAAAATTGATTATGCTCGCGAAAATCAGCATCAATATTAACAGCTACTTATTGCTGAAAGATATTTGTTTATCAATTTAATTTCTGAATATTAGAGGTCGTAGGAAAAGTAATTTTTTACGAAAGTCAATTATCTTTCTTTCTTTCTTTCATTATCAGTTCCCATTGTACCTTCCAGGGCATGAGTTTAGATGCCCGAAATTATCTTTTCCCAGGTGATCCTGCCCTAACATTTTCTGTTTCTCTTAAATGTATTTCCTTTAGTGCCTCTTTTATATCTTCCTCCTACTTTCTCCAAGGGATGCCTTTTGGTATTTAACTTTGAATTTTAGCCCTTTGAATTAATTGAGATATTCTGTTATCACTCATTCTGTTGGCATGCCCAAACCATCTCAGTTGATTCATTGCTATATGAATTTAGATGCAAATCTGTGTTGGTTTTGATCTCTTATTGTTGTGTTTCTGATTTTGTCTCTTTGAGTTGTCCCCACTACTCTTCTTAGATATTTCATTTCACCTGCTTGTACTCTACTGTATTTCCTATTGTCTAAGGTTCAGATTTCACTTCGGTATAAGAGAGTAGGGCATGGGCAATAAACTGTGTTGTATACTGCCATTTTTGTTTTTGTTAAAAATGTACATAATTTAAACGGCTCTTTAATCGTGCGTTTTATCGTTGTCACTGTAAAAATTTAGTCATTGTATATTTGAGTCATCAACGAATTTATGTAATAGTATATGATTGGTGATTATACACTCATTAAAATGTTTGTACAAGATGGAACTAAATTTGTTTATCTTATTGAAATTCTCCCCTTTCCACCATGGTGAACTAAGTGGAAACAGCAAGATGGACGATAAAGGGAAAGCGTGAAAGTGAAGGGAAAGAAGTAGAACGTACTAACAGTAGTGTTCGCCAACCGCCCCACGACGGACCTAGAACAGTGACTCAAACTTTACTATCTGATATAGTGAACTGGCAGTTTGTTTTTTTTGTTTTCAATGAGCCACAGACCGGTGAGCGAAACAAGCATAGTACTCATAGTAGTAAATAAAAAAACCCCAACCCGATGAGATTCTTGATCTCCATGTACCGACAGACCATGGCTCGCCCGGTACACGTACCGCAATTTGAGTAAGATTGATCTAGTCTGATTGGATTTGATTTACCCCACATCCACGACTAAGGTGACCCTCTGGGTTTTGAGTAGGATTTCTAATTTTGCCCGAACTACCCTGCAAACAGCCAATGGATCTTGTAACGTGCACAGAGTGTTGTTATTTGCACACGGGGACCTCCTTTTTTTATCGTTCATATCCCGATGGGACTAGGTGTCAATCCACCAAACCTGGACCAGGGGGCGGGGGGGGGGGGGGCGCGGTGGTTAGATTTGTTCGAAAAAACTCGAGAAAATTGTTCAAACCGTTGGCGGGGCTCCCATGACCTTTTGGTTGAGATGTCGACATCTTGCCTCTGGAATACCAAGTTCCCCTCGGCCCCCTCCCGCCCCCCCCCCAACCCCCATCCCCACCCCTGGTCTAGAACACTCTCTAATGTTTGTTGTTTTAGTAATCTAGACGATTGAATTTCAGTAAGTTTTAACAGACATGGGTGCCATTAGGTAAGACATAACCACATTGAGACGGTGATATCACTGATTACTTTTAAATCTATACGTTTCTTTATTATCAGTACAATATGTAGCCTACTGATGGTTTTATGGTGTTGAACGTTGTGTTTAACATTTCTTCCTTAACATTACGTAAATTGCAATTGGTTCCTGGATGTCACTGAAGTATCACCCCCATGTTTGGAGGAAAGGGGGACTCGGTAGTCCAGAGGCAAGGTGTTGGCCTGTCAACCAAAAGGTCGTGTGTTCGAAACCCGTCAACGGTTGACACATTTTCTTCGATTTATTTCGAGCACAATCTACGCCTTCTGGTCCAGGAAGGTGGATCGACACCCTAATCCCACCGGAGATGTACGAACAAAAGGAGGCCCCACTTGCAGATCACAACACCCTGTGCACGTTAAAGATCCCTTGGTTGTTTACAGAGCAGTACGGACAACAACGAAAAATCCTACCAAAAAAACCCCCCTTGCGATCACCTTAGTTGTGGATGTGGGTAAATGAAATGAAATCAAATACAAATTCGGAGGAACTTTTCCCAACGCTTTTCCTCACAACTTACTGATGTTTGAGCACACCGAGTAGGCCAGACGCGAGTTAACGAACGAGATCTTTAGTTCATTTTTATGATTTGAAGTTTCTTTTATGGATGAACGACATCAAAATGCCAAGTTAGCGAAACTTCCGACGATGCTGGAATGTCTTATCAACAGCGTTTTAGAGAAATCCCACCTCTCTTCCAGCAAAGCGGCTGGAAACCAAGAGCGTCCTTCGTTTTGACGGCATGGCCAGTTTCAGACGATAACCGCCGAGCCAAATAAGACGAGGCAAACTTAGAAAAAAACAGCATTGTACAAGAGTAACAAATGGAGCCTGCAACAACAATCTACGTACACTGACTCTGTTTGAAAGCCAAGAAACCGTAAGTGCTGACATTCATTGAACAAACAACAACGATACGGAGTCAACCCAGAGTAACGACAGTGCATCCATTCATTCAGTGTGTCAACCATAACATCGCCCCTTGATGACACATCTATCGTCGAAAATACAATAACTGAATCAAACAACCTAGACGACAATTCAATACAATTCAAAAGTTTCTTTATTGTCGGTAACATTATACATTGTATAACAAATAGGAGACATACAGATATCACAAAGGGAAATATTTAATAAGTCCTTATGGATTTTTCACCGACATTTCAATAGAAAATATGACCAAAATGCTAACTAAGATGGGATTAAGAATCTATTTGTAAAAATCTACAGTTAACAAAGAAATATGATACCCAATTATATAGAACAAATGACCACTGACAATCTTTACCGTTCCAATCGAATACGTTTTTTAAATTGATTAAAATTTGTTTCAGATCTTAAATGTTCAGGAAATTTGTTCCACAGAACTGCAGCAGCATATTTAATTGATTGTTTTCCGAAAACAGTGGCTCTAGGCTTAGGGATATTGACTTCATATATCCGACACGGCGACAGAAACAAAACACACTGAGAAGAACATTGATCTTCGCATTTCTGACATTGCATTATCCATCACGTCAGACAGTGAGGCCGAGAACGACGGAGAAAACACAAGCTCATGTGATGAAAAATCAACCACGGAAAATCCGCACGATGGTGGCATAGTA
>JAXRKP010001323.1:115000-138950 GCA_037039925.1 Doris montereyensis | reverse complement strand
TGGATCGATCTTGGCCATCCCGATCACGTACCTGGTGTCTAGCTGGCACTATCTCCGTAGAGAACTGAGACTTGTTTATCAAAGAGTTGGTGAGTTTGAAAATTTTTCTTATCGGCACAAATGGCAGCAGAAGGGAAAACAAACACTTTAGTAACTTGACAATATTTTGATATGATCTGAGTCAAGATGTCAAGGGTCTTCATTAACAAATCTCAAACAAAACAAAAACAGTCATACACGCAAAAGAAAATCTTGGATTTGACCAAATTTTTCAAAATCTGCCTCTCACTTAGTAATGAATAAAATCACTCAAAACCTGTGCAGATCGTTATTTTCATTCAATATCTAAAAAATGACGCGTCAGGTTTTTTTTTTATAGATATGTTTGATCCCTTTTTTATGAATTTTTAAAAACAATAGACATCATGTATATATAAAAATGACATTTTTATTATAAAACAAAACAAAATTCTAAAAAAGTTTACAAGATATCCACCAAAACGATGTCATTCTATTAACATAGACAAGAAGAACCTGTGTGCCAAATATTATACAAATCGGGTCTGTAAATCACGGAGGAAATATAGATTTAGTGTAAAAAGCCATGTTTTCGAGAAAATGCAAGAGAGAAATTAAAAGAAAATAACACAAACAATCGCTTGACTAGTTGGCCCTTGTTATGCCCCTTTACTCTTTCACAGTCTATGCTATTGTTAATAATGTAAAGATGATTGTAACGCTTAGGTTTAGATGCACCAATTGCTGTAAAAACAGATGTCAAAAATACTATGATTTTTGTTTTTCCTCTCTTTCCTATACTTCAGGCAATAAAAAAACCCTCTCTGAAATGTGAAACTTTCAGACAATCAACACCTCCTGTACTGCTCACTTTGCAAGAAGTATCTGGTATCAAACTTGATCCACCTGCTGGTTAGATTGGCACACAAAGGTGGAATTCCTGGCGTTAGATTTCAGGTAGACCTTTTGAGTATATTATGTTGAAATTTCATCAGTTTCAACAACTTATTTGCATGTTATGAGTGTTTTACTAACCTCTGTCTGCTTTTTGTAATTTTTGCTCAGGAGGCCAGGGTATATAGGGCAGATAAATATAGGGCCTTAGGTCTCAAAGGGTTAACCTAAATTCTAGAGTTCTCTACTCGTAGTTTCTAAGCCTCTAGATAACAATTAGATTTAGATTAGATTTATATATATCTAGATCTTACTAGATTGAATCCAAATCTATCATAAAATAACCTGTCTGTCTAGAAGAATCTAGGATCAACCACGTGTGCTTTATTTTCAAGATCTCTCTATCCGACTAGAATCCAGATCAAGATTTCAATTTTCTGGAATGCTGAGCAAGACATAATTTTTAATCTGTTAAAAAAGCAGATCTATTTATACGCTGGATATACTAACCCAAGTTATGGCATAGGAAAGCTATGGCCTAGGGTAAGTATTCAAGCCATCATAAAAATATATAGATTCAGCTCTAGATCTAGTATCTAGGTCACTTCACTCAAGCAGATCAATCTCTTGTCTAGCTCTAGATCTAGAATAGACTATTAAATCACACAACCCACAAATAGGATTATAGCAAATCGCAACAACGCAATAGAAAATGTGTAAAATGACTTAGCCACTTTTCCTGGAATGAAAGCATGAAAAATCATCGACCGCAGATCACATTCACAACTGAACTCGACGACTGCAGAGAGGCAAGTCAGTGCATCTCAACATTGTCTAAATCTATCCCAAAAATCCTTTTGCGAAAGCCTATTTCCACAACTAGTAAGTAGTAGATTTCAGACTAAAATCTGAAAGGAAATAAAGAAGGCTCGGATTTTTAAATCTGAAATATGCTTGTGCGTAGCAGGGCCCCCACGGATCAGTGTGGAAATTGTAGTTCACGTGGAAAGTGAAAATAAGGGCAGCGGCTCTCTGCCAACAATATGAAATCAGCGATGGGCCTGGAGTCGGGAATTTTATCCTGTTGTGCTAAACCACATCACCTATTCATAACAGCTAACATAGAAGTATTTTAGTAAAAGGGAAGAAAAGGAAACTTTAACAGAAAATATGTCAAAACTAGAAAACTTCAACAATTTGAAATCAGGAGAAATCTGATGCTTGTGCTGCTATTGTTACAAAGACACTGAAGTGCAACGCTTGTCCTCCGCCTCACACGTCACCAGCTCAGCTTCTATCGAACGGCTTGCTGGTAGAAAGGCGAATACTATGTCTCCAGCTAGACGATTAGTTGACACATTACACATGTTTTCAGTGCCATCTTCAGGCAGTGTTAGGGTAATTGATGTCAAAATTGACTGTTTTTACCTACCCTCACCCACAAAATATTGCTTAACAAAAAAACTGTACGTCATGTGACATTTTTCAGCTATAAAACTTGTAGATAAATGATCTCCCGAATATGCAACAAAGAACAGAAAACCTATTATTTTCATATCAAACTCGCCAATTCAGGTGCTCCCCCCCCCTAAATAAAGGTCAAAATAGTTCTGCTCCACAAGTTGTGCTTTGTCGAGAAGGAGACACAAGAGGTAATTTTTATGATTTCATAACTAAATAAATAAAAAAACAATAATCTCTTCCATTGGAATACACTTAGAAAACTACCTTCCTTTTCTATTTTTTTTTACAGCAAAAGTGACCTCCCTGAAAGATAGGCTCAAGAACGATTTAAATTTGAACTTTTAAAAATCCATCAGTTAGCTTGGAAACAAATTATGATGAACGCAAATTATGAAATAAAATTGGAAGTTTTAAGAAATTGAGGCCAAAAACTATTTTTCTTCCTCTTCGGTAAACAATGTACGTAGATTTAGTTCAAATAAGAGAAACATGAACAATCAGTAAATCTAGAAACAAGCCTGCTAGTTATAGCTTATTGGCAGATGAATCAGAACTCATTTGCTCTCAAAACACATTTTTCACATAATAAGAATGCAGAGAGGTGTACTTAAATTCAGTCTCATAGTCACTACGTCAAGTAAAATGAATTCAAAACACTCAAATACATCATCCTGACTGAGACGTTACATATTCATAGGACTTATAGTGTTAAAAGACAGATACATACATCACCAACTGTTTTGCTGCAATCAAATCGCATATCAAAATTCCATATTTCATCCTCATGAAAGAAACTTTTAGTGTGTATTCCTTCGCCCCCAAACCTTTGTGAAGTGCTGCAGATGAAAAAATCAGAATATATAACTAGGTTTCACATTTAAATATCATAAGTTTTAAAGTTACATGGATTTTTAAACCTATACACAGCACAAAAAACATGAACCAGCCATTAAGCGCAGGTTACCCCAATAGAGCTGTACGAAGAATTGTCTTTAGGTAAAGTGAATCGAGAACACATAGTGTCTAATGGAAATGAGTTACTCCATGCGTGGTTAAGTTGCAAACATTTAGCATAAGCCAGAAAAATTATATGTGAACACTGGAACTGAAACATAAATAATTCTATCATAAATGTATACACCTACCCCTCTCCTTCATGGTTGTGTGTTTTGTTGACTGTTGGGTTTTGATTTCTGGTAAGTAAATACAATGAATTCTCTTCGGTAGATACAACTCTCGTAAGAGTGTCTGAAAAGAATACATAACAGTATGAATTTATAAGAGAGTAACATACTCTTAATTGGAGAGACCTTACACAAGTTCTTTCACGTAAACAGTTACTTTGCTCTAAAATTGTTTTATAACACAGGCATTACAGGGTAAAAATATGTCAGAAAGAAAAAATAACATACTTTTGACCCATCACTATCCAGATAAAATAAAAATTAGACAAATTTTGTTAGAATATAATTAGACATAAACTACACTTCCCTGATACATTACAGTGAAGCTGGGACATCCCTGTTTTCATTCAATTTAGTTTTGAAACTTAATTATGCACAACTTGGAGCTGCTGGGAACGTTTTGTACGTGTAAAGAGTCAGGTTCTGACTGAGATCACATTTTTTTTATTTTCACCCAAAATGATAAAACATGTCCAACCTTAAAAAAAACAACAAACAAGTTTATAGTAATATTGCTGTATACTATTTCCCCACTACCAGAAACAAAAGAAATGGTAATCTTACTTAAAACAAAAAGCAAAGGCTGTGAAGGGCTTGATATTTAATAATTCTTCTCCATTAAAACAAAAAATGATATGTGAAACAGCATATTTTATGGGGACGCTGCTGAGGAATCGTAAAATATTAGACTTACTTTTAATTATCGATTTTCTGTTTTCATGCTATTATACAGGATAGATAGCTGCTAAAATCGATTTAGCTAAGTCTCAATATCCAAAATGACGATAAATGCTTCTAATTGATTTGAAAGGGAGGAGGTTTGATCGATTTTTGAGCAAAAATGCATAAAATGCCCTTGACAACGGGTTTCATAGAAGGCTAACTGATATCAAAACCATAGCATATTATACATCGTTAACCGGCAGTTCAAGAGCAGTCCGATGGTGAACTCGCTAGTTTTGTACGAAACGATACCGAATCCTATATTCAAAATGAATGACACTATTTCAAAACAATTTCATTGGCCGAAGAGGCGGTGTGTACGAACCAACCGATGCAGCAATAGGCCAAACCTTTCCTTTCCGGGCACCTTCGACTCCACATGCCTCCGGTGAGCCCCAAACAACGTGGGATCTTTGAGCTGTTTAGATCGCATACGACGAGCTAAGACTGTGACGAAATTCACATTACTGAGATTATGTGCAATTTGTCTCTGTTTCTCCCATCAAACCTTCATTTTTTCCCATTCAGGTAAGTAAACGAATTGTAATTATGGCATATTTTATGTATGTGACCATCCTATTTTGTGTTGTGTTTGATTGGGAATGCGATACGCTGAGTGACTGATTTCAATAAACAATGGAAGGTGTGTGTTATTCGTTGTGGTTTAATCAAAAAGTAGATCTAGATTCTAGATCTAAATCTGGGTTCAGATTTAGTTTCTATGCCTTGTTATATTAATTGACATCATGTAAAGTAGCCCTTCAACGACTTTTTCAGCGTAGGATCTAGATCTAGATCTAGATCTAGTATCTTGATTTTTGTGATAAGTGAAACTTGTTTTCTTTTAATAACCTGTTGATGTTTTTGCTTTCTTATTTTTATATTAGGGTATGGTGCAGGAAACGGATGGTTTTTGATAATATAGGGAACTATGTTATTTTTCCTTTGTTGTAACACATCATTAGCTGTAATAGATATTTTCAATATTTATTTCAGTTTTCTTGGGAGAAAAGACTTGGTTAATTAGTTTTGTAAGGATACTTTCATCCTTTGCTTCCTAATTTTTTTATGATACTCACATTGTCTCTCTTTCTTCTACAGTTGTTATTAGAATAATTTGTGAAGATGCCTGTTACTAAGGCTTTGCCGAAGAAGTTAGGTTCGAAGATTAGGATGAAATCGAGAGGAAAGTGGCGTTGGAGAAGGCAAGAGCGGGCTTTGCAGCAGCAGCGGCTGCAGCAGCAGGGCAACAGGATGAGATGCCTTGACCCCTCAACCATCTTTCTCCCTTCTCCTTCCCCACCCCTCCATGTCAGCATCAGCCCGGAAGCTTTCTTTTCCGCGTGACGGCCTCTCCAAAACATCCGGATTCTCCCCGTTTCTCTGGGGGCCACGACAGGCAGCTTTTCTGCCTCCAGGAATTGATCAAGATTCTTCTCTTTGTCCCTTTTGTTTCGAGCCTACTTTATCTCTTTGCCAAAGGTGACAAGACATTTGGACTCGCCACTCTGAAGCTCTATGTAGAACGTGCTGTAAGGTCCCTACCCAGCATACGCCTGGGCAAAGATCGACAGGGTGTCTGAGGTGAACCAGCAGAGGGCAGTGGCATCCATCGCAACTGGTATGGGGGCAGGCAGGCCTTACAGCTTTCTGTGAGATGATGGATTGATGCCTCTTTTCATCACAAGACCTTTTCCAACATCAACGAACCATCGCCGCGAGATCTGCAGCTATTCGTCGGTAATGTTACACGAGGCTGTTGATGTCGTCCGTGCGCATTCTGAGTAGGCAGGAAATTCCGCCATAGACATCGCGTCTCCTATGATGGTAGCTGGTACTCGTGGAACACAAGTCAATGTGTGGTATTGGTTGTGTAATTGAGAACAGGACTGGTCTTGTGGTGGACTATGAGGTATTGTCGAAGTACTGCCATATGTGTGACACAGTCGGAAGCAAGCTCAAAGATAATGAGGAGGTGTATGAGGAGTTTAGGAAGAAGCATGAAGTAGAATGTGATAGGAATCATGTAGGATCTTTCAGGTAGTATGGAGCAGAAGGCAGCTGTAAATATATGGAGGAGATCTGTAGAGAAGAATAGTCTTAGGTATAGGTCAGTAATTTGTGATGGTGATGCTAATACAATTAGGCAGCTGAAAGATACAGATCCATATGAAGGTGTGGTAATTGAAAAGAGGGAATGTGTCAATCATGTGGCTAAGAGACTAGGGACAGCACTTAGAAGACTGTGGAGAATAAGAAGAAGGTAAAGGTGACTTTAGGTGGTAATGGAAAAGGGAAGTTGACACAGGGGAAGATATTGAAGTTGCAGAAATATTACACGAAGGCAGTCAGATCAAGCGACACTGTGGATGATATGAAGCGCTATCTGGGCATCCTTCAAGCACTGCACGTCCTCGAATGAGTCGCCTAAGCATGAGGACTGTCCCAAAGGAGTAGATTCCTGGTGCTTTTACCAGAAAGCTATTTCTAAAGGAATGTCAGAGCCTGATCATGACAAGCTTATGACAACATTTCTCAGTCCTCTTGTGGCTGAACACATCCGGGACGTGTATGTTCGGCTCTCCGATGATGATCTTTTGAGGAGATGCCTAGATGGAAAGACTCAGAATGCAAACGAGAGCATCCACGCTTTGATCTGGTCTCGATGCCCCAAGCATAAGTTTGTAGGTAGGCAGCGTTTAGAGATTTCTGTAGGATTAGGTGTAGGAGAATTCAACCAAGGGGCAAGGGCATCGAACGTTTTATTTCGGCGCTAGGATTAGGTGTGTAGGATATTCATTTTGGAAGTATGGAGCTAGGAGAGATAATGTTAGGAAGAGGAAATCAGAGAGAGCTTGTGAAGCTGTGTCCAAGAGGAGGAGAGAAATCAGGAGAATAGCACAGACAAGAGAAGAGGAACGACTTCAACAGCTGGAGGGCGGAGAGCAGTATGCTGCGGGCAGTTTTTGAAATGGATTTACGTCAGATATTGAAATGGATTTACGCCGCACTCGGATGAGTATCAATAGTTTTAAGTAAAATCTATCCATTTAAGTCTCTTTCTTATCTCTCCACAGGACTCTGATTGTTGTGAATACTTTTTGTTGTGGTGTACCAAGTGTTTATAAGAGTTGTATGTCAATGTGTGAGATTATGTCATGTAAATATCAAGTTACCGTGTATACTAAAAGCATGAAATTGTATGACTAATCATATGTTTTAAAGCAAATCTTAAGCTCTTTTCCACAGGTATTGGTTTGTATTTTGGATAAACAAACAGTATTGGGGTTTGAATGGCTTCAATTCTTTAAACCAATGATTTAATCCGTTTTTTCAATTTTTCTCAAAATGAATTTTTTAGGGGTGGGGTTACAATGTTGAGGTTTTCTCAAAAACCATCATTACAATACCTTTGAAATTTGGCATAGTTGTTTGCAAGTAGTTTGTCTCTATAGCTTATTGTTGATCTTGTTTTAAAATGATAATTTTGCATGTAAATGGATTTTTTTCAGAAATAATCTGAGAAAATGAAGGAAATTCACAGCTTTTCACTCATATGAGCATAAAAATTTATATATTTCAAATATATAAAAAACAGTCTTATACGTTTTGACACTGTATTCATACCTACCTCCACAGCAAATTTCAATGAATTCTTATTATGGATAAGGAGAAATCATTTTTTTTAGATTATATCATTTTAGGGGTCTCGGACCCCGAGTTATGCCCGCCACAAAAAAAATTCACATGCTATCTAAAAAAAGCAGTCAAATATGGCATACTGATGCCTATCTGACTTGTATAAAACATAAAAGACATCTATAGGTTTGTAAATTAACAAAAAGTGGTCTGAGAGTAGCGTCTCCCCTAACAATGGCAAACGCACTCACCGAATCATCCACTTTACGTTTCACAAGGCCTTTTAGATTCTGTTTGTCCTTAGGGATTGAAAGCTCAACTTCTAAAACTTCTTGATTCGCCCTGTGGATAAGAAAGGCAACAAATAATTGGTAATTTTTTCCCACACAGACTTTTCTTATTATTTACAAATGAAGAAATCGGCAAATAAAATTATCAAAGACATTCACAGAAATGTGCTTCTTCCATTCGAGATGTTTAAAATTGTAAAGGAAAACTAAAAAAAAAAACAGAAAGAAAAAATTGTCTCTCAGAAATATGTGGAAACCCTTTGCCGGTTTACAAGCAGTCTCATTATCAGCCAGCCATGTAATAACATAACCTTTGCAGAGCTCACCAATAGTATCATTATCAGATAATAACATAAACTTTTCTCAGCGTACCGACAGTCTCATTATTAGGTAATAGTATAACTCTTCCTCTGCTTACCAACAGTCTCGTCCTCAGGTAATAATATAACCCCTTCCGAGCTTAATTATCAGGTAATAACATAACTCTTTCCGAGCTTACCAACAGTTTCACTATCAGGTAATAACATAAATATTTCTCTTCTTACCAACAGTCTCATTATCAGGTAATGACATAACTCTTTCCGCGCTTACCAACAATCTCACTATCAGGTAATAACATAAATCTTTCTCTTCTTACCAACAGTCTCATTATCGGGTAATGGCATAAACTTTTCTCTGATTACCAATAGTCTCACTATCAGGTAATGACATAAATCTTTCTCTTCTTACCAACAGTCTCATTATCGGATAATGACATAAACTTTTTCTGATTACCAATAGTCTCACTATCAGGTAATGACATAAATCTTTCTTTGCTTACCACCAGAAGTCTCATTATCAGGTAATAATGTAAACCTTTCTGAGCTTACCAACAGTCTCATTATCTGGTAAAACAACATGGACGTTGCGGTCTCTGTACTCTACATTGAAATGGATCATGCGACATGTGAAATTGAGTGGTGTTGTGCTGTACGAAGGACCTGATGCCATTTCAGAGGCTCCATGGTCTGGTGGCCGCACGTTTAACCCTACGCCTTCCATGGCAGTGTTTGTTGGGTCGATGTTGGTGAAGTCTGATGCATCTAATCCACCCCGAGATGGTCCAATGCCATCAGAGGCAAACCCACTAGCGTCTGTGGCCCAAACTCCATGATGCTGTTAACAGCCCTCTGGTGATATAAAAAAATAATCAAAACAATACTTAAATAAAACATTAATACTTGACATATAATGTTCATACTTCATACATACAAAGAGTAACATGCTGCAATCGACATTTGATTAGATTTTGTGTTGCTCAACATTTTGGTTGCCATGGATGGTTGCCATATTGGATTTTATACACTTTTTTTCAAATTGCTAAAACTCAAGATGCAATCATCCGAAGTCAGTTAAATTTAAGGTATAGGAAATAAAGAGACATATCAAGGTTGTCTTTGATCAGATTTAAGATATCTGGTCTAGTTAATAAAAGAAAAAAGTATTCTATAAAATATTTTAAAAAACACCATTTTTTTTTATACAAAATCGTCAATAAAATCAAGACTGGATTTTTTTTTACAAAGCCTCCAATACAATAAGGTAATCATATGAAGAAACTAAAGTCCAAATTTGATTCAAATCTAAAGGCAACCTTTTGACTTTTGTCGAAATGTATAAACTGTGGCAGATTATCCTTTTTTACATAGATACCACATATGACAGGGATTGACTCCTTTTCCATTCCTATAAATTTAAATATATAGGAGGAAAGTTGAGTAAATTAATTTTTTTTAATTAATGAAAAGAAGGCCTAAAACCAGATTTACATAATATAGTTTTCATGTTTTCTACTGTTGCAGACCAATTTTTCAAGTTAAGCATATAAACATGATAATATCTAAAATTTGATATTTTTGACCCAAGCTTTTTTTTTATTATTTATCTAGAGTCAAACCAGAAATTGCATATGATTTGAGAAATTGCATTTTTAGCCGTAGTTGGGCTATCATCAAATAGGCAAAAGATGTTTTTTATCAAACTCTGCATTTTGTGACTACAACATGCACTAAAGCAAAGAAATTTAACATTCACAGGAGGAAACAGAAAATGTCATGACAGGGAAGCCTGGAGAAAGATAATTTCGGATACATCTAAACCTACACACCGGAAGGTAGAATGGGAACTGATAAAGAAAGAAAGAAAGATGCGAAGAAGTATGCATAGTGGAGATGTTTAAGTATTGAAACATTACCGGTCTGTTTCTAATCTTCCTTTCATTTCTAAAATCTTAGAAAAAGTAGTACTCATGCAGAATCAAGACATTTTAATCAGCATATCGAGTCAATCACAGCACTAACAGTGCCTTGTTGAAAATTGTCAATGATACATTTGTTTCATGTGATAATGGAAATTTGCTGTTCTCACACTCTTGGACTTATCTGTTGCCTTTGACACAGTCCATCAAGCTATTTTGATAGATCGGGTGTCAATCAAATTTGGCATTACAAGCACTGTCCTGGAATGGTTTGAATCCTATCTTACTGGTAGAACCCAATCTGTCTCCATCAACAACAAAAATTCTGAAAAATGTCATCTAAAGTATAAATCTCCCAAGGTTCTGTTCCTGGCCCAATATTATACATTTTGTATACTCTGCCTTTGAGTAAGGTCATTAGAAAGCATGACACCCATCATCATACGTATACAGATGATATCCAGCTTTACAAAGATGGGTCTCTAGAACATCTTGACTCACTCAAAGTGGACATTGAAAGGTGCAGTCTATCAAATTATGAATAACAAAAAGTAAACTGAAGCTAAACGAGGAAAACTGAGGTTCTTTTATGTTCCACGGACTAAAAATTAAAAAAGACCTTAAATCCATTAATATTGCTGACATAAGTGTACCCTTTTCAAATTTGGCCAACAGTCTGGGAGTCTTTCTTGACAGCACACTTTCAATGGACCACCAAATTGAGCATACTGCTAGAATAATGTACATTGAGCTGCGTAAAATTTCACACATAAAATCTCTGCTCTCACAAGAATCTATCACAACACTTGTGTCCTTAGTTCTCTCCCGAATGGACTATTGCAACTCTCATTTTGCAGGTATCAAGGATCCGAGAATAAAAAAATCCAAAGGGTACAGAATTGTGTGGCAAGGCTGGTTCTTGGGAAGACCAGATTCGACAATAATTCCAAGGATTTGCTAAAAGCACTTCACTGGCTTTCAGTAAGGGCAAGAATTGATTACAAAATTTATCTTTTTTGTTACAAATCACTGCAATCTGCTGCCCCAATCTACATTCAAAATCTGCTCTTCCTATACCAATAACCTTGTGTGCTAAGATCTCAAAATTCTGAATTATTGACAATTCCAAAACCGACTTTAAATGTTTAGGATTTGCTTTGGTTGACCATAAATTTGGAATGCTTTACCTCCACCTGTGTGGCTTGCAACCAGTCTTGAATTCTTGAAAAAAAATTACTTTAAAAAATACATCTTTTTAGGAAAAGCGTGAAAGTGTCTGGAATGTGACATTGAAATATGAATGTTTATCCTTCTAAAAATCTTTCAACTTTTATTGTAAAGCGCCTTGAGGTTTTGGCGAAAGGCACTATAAACATGTTCTACTATTTTTACTATACTATATACTTGCCGGGAAAGCTATGTAGAATTTATTCAGATGCCTTCAGGGCGCAAAAAGCTGACATAATGAAACTAAAAGAGTAAAGAAGTCTGCTTCTCTGACCCTCGCCTACACACTATGTTTCGATTCACGTGCTACACTAACTGTGCAGTCCAGAACAACAAACCAGTGACGGCATTCGAAAACAACAAACAAAACGCATTGCTTAACCTTTTTGAGACAAAAGGCTGTTACTGAAAGTCAGACAACGTACACCCGTACTCTGGTCCAAAACCTTTAACAAAATATGGGTTCCCATAACAGTTGATAGCTCTGTAAAGGGCTTCTTCGAATAACAAGAGCTCAAGGTCGGAGAGTTCTTTTGTAAAGAAAAACATGATGAGTCTTTTTTCAGAAAGGAAACTAAAACCATGGTTCAAAGCTCGTTTTGAAATCTTTAATTCCATACATTTCATACAAAGACATTAAGTGAATAATCAGTTTTAAGTGCAAAGGTAAAAGAAAGCAACAGTTTGTTCGCATTACCTCCAGGTTCCAATCATGTTGAGTCAGGATATTGGTGCAAAGGTCAAAGTCATCGATGCCAGTGACAGCCTGAAATTATAGTATTTCAGAAAAAAGCTTTTGATTCGGATTTTTTCTCAGCTTTATGCTCTAACCTAGGTTTTGAAATCGGGTTTGAGATTTGTTTTGTGTGCGTGTGTGGGTTTTTTTAGGCATCTGTTCATTTGTTCCTCTTTTTTTATTAGGGTGAACAATTTCCCCATTAAAGGCTAGGTATCCACACGAAGGAGATCCCTGGCTCGACAGGGCCAAGTGTAGATTTTAAGCCTACAACATGATGTAGACTACATGTTCCAGATAAAGAGAAAATGTAGTATTGCCGATCTGAATTTGAATTTTTACTTTATCATTGAGTCAAGCAATTAGCATCGGTGGCACAGATATTAGGCTGCCAGACTGAGATCATGTCCCAGATCAAATCCTAGCAAAGCTAGATCCGGTGTCGTGTTCCTTGGGAAAGGTAACACACATTTTCCCTACCCTACTATACTCTTCTCAGATACAAATGGGTACAAGCACTAGCTTGATAGCAAAAAATCTAATTCAGACTTAGTGTCCTGTCCAAGAGATCATTATTATCACCTGTTCCGTTTCATGCTATTGAATCCAGATAATAGAAGTCCGGCTTTATGGGACATTTTACGGCCGTGAGGGAACTTTACTTTACACACATTCAGTTTAGCACCACTTGGCCTTCACACAAGATAAAAGCCAGCCTGTTAGGTTGACTGAAGAGTAAAAAGTCTGTTGCAAGAGTGACCTCTTGGCGAACCAGTTTCTTAGGTGGCAGCCTCTGAACAGTACTAAGGCCGAGGCCACTGTATCTAATTTTATTATAAATTGAGAGGATTTTCAGAGTCGGGTGTGTGGGGGTTTATAGCAGGCAAATAGGTTATTGGCATCACCTTCAACAGTGTACTGTAGCAAACTGGCATTTCCCAGTCCTAGCATTTCTTCTCGAGTTTCTTTAGGCTACAATCTTTCTCTACTCGAGTACTCGGACCGGCCCTAGAAGATTTATTATGAATAATTTAGATGTAGATTCTAGATCTAGATCTAATTCAAGATATAAAGACAAAGATAGTTTAGATAGATCTAGATCTAGTAGTCTAGCTCTAGATTCTAATGAACATCCTGCTAAGCAGAAAAATGTTGCCAATGTAGCACATCTCTTATGTTATGGCAGAGAGAAAAACAGCTGATCTGACCACTGTTATTGCTGACTGACCTCTTTCCTGTTCATTTTCTGTTTAGTCAGTTTAGGTTGAGCACAAAGACAAGAATAGACTCCTAAAGTGTGGAATCATCCTAGCATCTAGGTCTAGATCTATCGTCTGTCGACAGGAACCTCTATATCCAATGTAAATGAATTATTTAAGCTCATCGTACCCATTACCATAGAGAAATTAGGGAGAACGAACTCAATTTGAGTTACAATTTTCATACAAGATAGTGTATTTACCTGAAAGTCGATTAACGTCTGATCTCGCGATTCAGCCATGTTGAACATAGGCTCTAAATGCCTTCAAGAAAAGGGGGATAACTGTAAAGGTAGAACGCATTACGCACTTTCGTCTTCTGCTAAATTTGGCTGTTGAAAAAAATTGTCATGGGCGCTCGTAATTTGGCGAGTCAGAAACTTGGAGGGGGAAAAGAAACAAATAGAAATCAAATAAACTTTAAATAAGAAAACTAACTAAAAAGATAGAAAACAAAACATACAAATAGTGAAATAACAGAATTATAGACGAATGGTGAATCTGAATCTCAATAGTACGCTGTAGAAACCACTTATCGGAGTAATTACATCGGACAGTTTATTCTTTCTCTGAAAATTTCGATCGATGTTGAGTTGATGGTATGTTCATCGAGGTGATTCGAGTCAATGATAGTACGGATAAAGAAAGAGTTTCTGTAGTTGTTTGTATGTGATAGTGGTATTGTGTAGCAATGTGTTGTTTGGGACGTAGGGCTCAATTATGTTATTCGTTATGTGGTCTTCAAATTTTCGTGGTTTGGTGATGCACTTGGGACGTTTTGGGATTAAGAATTTCACTGAGGGAATTGATGGAGTCATTCCTTTGACAATTTTGCATATGAAGGCTAGTCTGAGCTGTTTTCTTCGATCTTTGAGGTCAGGGAGGTTTTGATCCTGGAGCATTTGTGCAATGCAGCCTGTTGTTCTAGAGCTGTAATATCCGGTGATGAAATGAACTCCCTGTCGCTGGATTTCCTCTAGTCTTTTAATGTCCTCTTCAATGTACCAACATCGTGGCCCCATATCCAACGTAGATCTCACAAGCGACATATGCATTTCGCCTGCAGTCTATGGGACAATATCTTAGATTTCTTCATAGGAAGCCAATGGTGGAGCTTGCTTTTTGCGTGATCTTTGTGGTGTGGTTTCGCCCTTTCAGATCCTCAGATATTATTATTCCAAGATAGAGATTTTTCTTCATTTCTTCTAATATTGTGTTGTTTAGCTGGTATTTGTGGCTAGATTTCTTCTTTATGCTCAAAATGTGGCATTTTTGGGCATTGAAACGCATACCCCAGTCGCTGGCCCATTTTTCTAGAGAGTTAAGATCTTCTTGTAAGATGACATGGTCTTGATTTGACTGGATACTACGGTAGATTAGACAGGCAGGTGTAAATAATCGCATCTGGGATGTTACTCTTTCATATAGATCATTTATATGACACAGGAACAGGTGAGGGCCTAGGACTGTGCCTTGTGGGACACCTGATGTTACAGGGGCCTCTTCTGAAGATGTTCCTTCCCGTACTAATCTCATTTTTCGCTTTGTTAGGAAATTTGTCAACCATTTTTGTAGGGGTCTTCGGAAGCCACGTTTGTGCAATTTGTACAGGAGTTTATTGTGGGAGATTGATTAAACACCTTGGAAAAGTCAAGTATTCCCTTGTCAACTTGAGTACCCGCATTCTGTACTTGGAGTAAATCATTTGTCGTGATGAGTAATTGTGTCTCACAGGAGTATCCAGATCTGAATCCGTGATTAAGGCTTGTTAGGATGTTGCTACCCTCAATGTGTTCTATTTGGTTTTTGTATACAACATGCTCAAGTATTTTTGACCTGAGAGAAATGGGTCTGTAGTTTTCTGCTTGGCGTTTGTTTCCCTTTTTGAAAATACAGGATATGTTTGCTTTTAACCAAGCCTCTGGTAGTATTCCAGTATCTATGGAGCTATGAAATATAAGGGCAAATGCGGGAGCGATTTCGTTCGCCTATATATTCTTTAAGGACCTGATTTGGGATGTTGTCAGGGCCTGTGGCTTTTGTTGTGTCGATGTCTGCCAATAGTTTTGCTACTCCACATTTACTGATTTTGATGTTCGAAATAGTAATTTCACGTTCAATGTTGACTGGTGGCATTGTTTCTCTTGATCATCCTATCTGAATACTGATTTGAACTGGTCAAGAAATACTCGGGCTTTTGGCTTGACTCTCGCTGTGGAGAGTGCCATCGTTGTCCATGAATGGGGAGAGTCCAACATCATCACACTTTTTATTTTTAACATATCTCCAAAACGGTTTTGTGTTTTTCTTTGAAATCCCTTGAGGATAATGTTATTTTTGAATTCATATTCTGCTTTTCTCATCTCTTGTTTGGTGTGTCGTTGAAATCTCGGTAGGCTGTCCAGTTTTTGCTTATTTTTGGCTTGCCTGTATAAATTGTCTTTACGCTGTAAGAGTCGTCGTATTCGGTTGTTTAGCCAGGGAAGGGAGGTAATATTTTTCTTTTATGGAATGTAGCTTTCAAGGCCTCTGCTGATTTGGGTATGGAAGTAGTTCCAGAGTTCTCCAGTCGTGGCGTTTTCTGTATATTTCTTCATTACTATCGTTGACATCCTGGTAATATCATGTTTCAATGAGGTCAAATCAACCTTTCGATATTGGAAGCATATCTTGGGCATTTGTTTTAAGCAGATAGGTTGTGTCTTGATGTTAGTGACAACAGCATCATGATCCGATATGCCTGGAACTGACAATGATGACTCGACTAAGGAAGCATTTGAAACAAAGACCAGATCAAGTAAATAATCATTCTGTGTTGGTTCAATGTGGCTCTGTGTCAGTCAGGTTTCGATAATCATGTCGATTAATGATTGTTGGATTTGGCGATCATGGCATTCTAAAGATAGTACGCAGTTATCACAATCTGTGTCTGGACAATTAAAACCCCCACTAGTATTATTTGCTTATGGGATAGACTGTTGGTGTTAATATTTGCAGGGGTGTGTTCAATTCATAGATATCACTGGCATTTCGGTGTGGCATGTAGAAGGATCCAATTAGTAAGTCTTTGTTGTCACGGGTTTTGACTTTGATCCATATCAGTTCGCAATCAGTTCCGTAGTCTGTTCTAGTGAGGTAAGATCGTTTTTAACCTCCTTGTGTGGGTCTGTCTTTCCTATAAGCCGCGAAATTCTTTTGGTAATATTTCAACGACTTTATTTGGTCATTGAGCCAAGACTCTGTGCCACACACAACATCAGGTTTGTGCTGGTCTATAAGCACAGACAATTCAGTTCTTTTGTTCATGACGCTGTGACAGCTAACATTGAGAATTTTTAGGAGATGGTAGTTTGTTATGGGTAAATGTGAATGAGGTTTTTGTTAAGGCATTGAGTCATATTATGACGTTTTGTTCGCCCACCGCTTGTTCATCTTCGAATGTGTTTCACAGAGTGTTTATAAAGACGACACAATGTCAGTCTCTGTGTGATCAATGTAGTTTGCTGTGTTTATGACGGAGTACAGCGAGTTGTTGTGGTGTGTAGGCGACCAAGACATTGTTGCTTATCCCCATCTTACCAAGGGTGTTCATGGTGTTAATAATAATGACCTTGTGTGTTCAGAGAACACAGCTCACTAGAGCAGGTAATAGCACTGCGAATCCAATTGAAGAACATTACAAATTTCAATTTACAAGATTTTGTAAAAACATAAAAAGAATATTCCAACAAGGATAACACCATTAGATGCATCGATCAAGAACGAATAAAATGATATAATTCAAGTAAGTATCCAATGAAGGTAGAGTACAAAATAGCGTATAAAATAGCTGTGTTAGCGAGAGTGAGAACGAAGCAGCCAATGCGCTGACGATCACACATTTCTATGGTTGATGGGAAAGAAATAATATTATAAAAGAGGAACAGTTACGCAGTTCTTCAAATCAGACTATAGATCTATTTTGTGGACCATTCATTTTTTTTTTACAAAGATCAATTTGAGTCCCTGCTAGTATTCGAATTATATGTGTTATATTATCTAGATCTTGTTCTCATGTTTAAGTTTTTACTTTCATGGGTTTTTTAGATCTTTAATTTGTGGCCGTGGAAAGAAATCTAGAATCTAATCTTATTCTATTATTTACTTGCTATGCCTTTGTATAAACGTATCTTTTCATTTGAAATGAATATTCTTTCAATACTATTCGAACCCCATGTAGATGCGGGACCCTCGATAGAAGTGGGGGTGGGGAGGGGGGTGAAGAATGACACCTACCGCCTCCTTGTCGCGCGTGATCCAACCATACAGTAAAAGGCTGCTTAGGACAAGGCTGGGGTCCCAGAAAATCCAACAGAAATAGAGCCAACAACAAACCAACAACAGCATAAAACGAACAAAAATGTAAAATAAAGTTCCTTTCAAGTCCGTTACGACCCATAGAGTCCAGTTTATCCCAGTGTCAATAGCATGAAGCGGAACAAGTGATAATAATCACCTCCAGGACAGGATGCTAGTCTGACACAGATTTTTACTCACAAGCTAGTGCTTGTACCCATTTGCAATCGGGTTGAGTGGGGGGAAAAGCGTGGAAAGTGTCTTTCACAAGGAACATAACGTGGGATTTAGCTTTGATAGGATTCGAACCCGGGAATTCATGATCCCCAGTTTATCAGCCTAACAACTCGACCACCGACGCCACAAACAAACAAAATAAACCCCAACAAAAACAGAAATAAAACAAAAACCAAAATAATCGAACTAGGCTTTGTCCAAAAAAAACCCAGACAAAATCAACAGCCACTTAGCCCCCTTTTCTTCAATATATCGCAATTGAAAGAATTACACCATTCAGATACTAGGCTAGAGAGTATGAATGTCATGGACAGACATGTATGTACATGTGTAGAGATGGTTTGTTAGAGATGATTGGTTGATTGCTTTCGTAGTTACTTATATTCACTGGATACCACGTCTTAATCTCGTAGACCTATCCAAGGCGCTCGAAACCATATATCACCAAACTCTTCTGCAACGCCTATACAGCATATACGTTGTACCATTGTATCACTGGCACAACACTCAACTGGTTTTCAGCACACTAATCAAATCGAATGGTCGTTATTAATCTTCAAAGAAATTGGTTTGTCTTATCATCAATATGCAGCTGATACACAGATATAAAGCGTAAGGAATTCTAAAAATATCAATGAAATCAACGGGGAAAAAATGAAATGTGCATTCTAGAAGTACAAAAATGAATGGAAAGTAATAAACTAAAAGTTGATGATAAGACGGAGGTGATGTTTGTGGGAAGCAAGAAATATAATAACAACATTGATCTGACTCATATGACCCTTGGTGACAACAAAATTGAAATTCTCCACAAGGTGAAAAATGTTGGAGCATTTTTGGATTTCGATCTCTCAATGCAGAGTCAGATCACTTGGCCAGTTAAATCATTTAATTTTGAATTTGAAAAAAACGCGAATGATCAAGTCCCGTCATCTCATAAAAGACTAGTGGCGTCACTGATGTTTTCCATTATTGTGTAATACATTGCCCGGGCAGTGGACAGGTAAGCACCTGTACGGGGATTAGATCATCCCGCCCTCCACGAGTTTCCTGCTGCCTTGCAGGCGGGTCTTGGTTGACCAAAGGCTAAGGGATTAAAGAAAATAACATCCTGCTGCCTTGCGGGCTCGTTTTGAAGCAAAGGCAAAAACCTGACAGAAAATAACAAAAGGCCTGGTAGGGGGTTCAAGATGGCAGCCCCACCAGCTACCTAGGGTACAGTGGGCCAATCCCTGCTTATCCAAAGCAACCTGATTCAAAGAAGTACAAATAATGATATACCCGGCTTGAATTTTCAAAGAAGACTCTGGAAAAGAACACGGACTGTGATTTTTGGTACATGGAATATTAGGGCAATAAAGGGAAAAGAGTTAGAATTAGCTGAAGAAATGGAGAAATTCAAAGTAGACATTTTTGGCCATTACAGAAACAAAGAAAAGAGGACAAGGGAATAGAAAATGTAGGACCAAATCATACTTTAATCCTCTCAGGAGTAGATACCAAAGATAGAGCTAGAGCAGGAATAGGCCTCACAATGCATAAAAGACAAGAAAAGCTACTAGAAAGTTGGAAATTTATAAGCCCACGGAAATAGTAAACCAAAAGGAAGAGAAATTAAATCATTAATAGCTTATTGATCAAACGAAGATGCCACCAAAGAAGAAAAGATTTCTTCGAGAACGATTTACAAATAGTTGTAGAGAATCTCAAACCCAAACAGGAAATAATGGTTTTAACAGATTCAAACGCTAAAGTAGGCAACGATGTAGAAACATCAGGAGGAGTAATAGGTAAAGGAGAGATAACAACAACTTCTCCAAGTGGAGAGAGACTAATAGATTTTTGCCTAAAGAATAACATGAAAATAGCTAACACATTTTTTTCCTCATAAAGGTATCCACAAATATACAAGAGTAAATGAAGACAGATGTGAAAAGTCAATCGTAGACTACATAATAGTTAGCAGCTCCTTTTTTACAGTACAATGAATGTAAAAGTAAACAGAGGAGCTGAAATATTTAGTGACCCTCACCTAGTGATTGCCAAAATGAGATTATTAATTGAAGAAAACAAACAGAAAAGGAAAGAGAAGAAAGCTACTAAAATCAAAATAGAAGAACTAAATAAACCAATAGTAAAACAGATACACCAATCCAGGATAAAAATCTGTTTCAATGAAAGGCAGATGGATCTGAATGAAAGCACAATAGAAGAAAAGTGGCAAATGTATAAAGAAACACTCCTCAGTTGGTAAGAAAAACAAATTAAAGGAGATAGGAAAAGAACAGCATGGTGGAATTAGAATGTCAAGACTAAGATCAAAGAAAAGAAGGATGCCTGGAAGAAATACTGGCTTGCAAACAAAGAGACCAGAGGATAGGATAGATTACGTGAGTAAAAAAACTATCGCCAAAGAGGAAGTTAGGAAAGCAAAACAGGAACAGTGGGAAGAGTTTGGACAAAGACTTCAAGAAGCTATCAAAGAAATCAAAAGCTGTTCTGATGAGCAATGAAAAGCATGAGAAAGACCAAAACATGCCCAATACGACAAATTAAGAACGCCAAATGAGAAATAATGAAGGAAACGTGGAGAAAGTATTTTCAACAATTACATAATACCTCCAGAACATATGAAACAAAGAGTAAAGATCAAGTAGTAAGAGCAACAAGTAATCCAGAAGAGACAGCTGAAGATGTAGATATCTCAATGGAAGAACTTCAAACAGCTATAAGAAAAGTGAAATTAGGAGCAGATCAAATTTATCCAGAAATGAGAGAGGCAGACAAACTACTACATGCGATATGCCAACAAGCATAGAAGTCCAAACAGGTGCCAGACGACTGGAAGAAGGGAATAGTAGTACCAATACACAAGAAAATATCAACTGCGGAATGCTCAATCTATAGAGGGATATAACCACTTAGCGTACCAGGAAAAGTGTATACCAGGAATCTGGAAATGAGACTAAGGAAAAGAGTAGAGGATCAGATTGAAGAACACTAGAGTGGATTAAGACCAGGAAGAAGTGTACAAGACCACATATTTGCAATTAGACAAATAATAGAAAAATTCCTTGAGAGAAACATTGACGTCCACCTTTGTTTTATTGACTTAGAAAAGGCATTTGACATTGTGAGGAGGGACAAACTATGGCATTCCTTAAAAGGACACAATGTGGAGCAAAATTTAATAGAAACCATTAAAAGTTGTTTTTTTTACAATAAACCTACATGTGCAGTGAGAGCAGCTGGAAATGTATCTGTAGAATTTGATGTAGATATAGGAGTAAGACAGGGTTGTATCCTAAGTCCTCTTTTGTTTATCATGTTTATGGATTCAGTCGCAAAGGCATCCCCAAAAATGAAGAAATTGAATGTAGGTATGTGGAAGTTCAAACCAATAAATGTATGAATGCTTTCATTTGCTGATGATTTAGTTCTGTTTGGAAAATCAGAAAGGGGTCTGCAGTCGAATATCAACATGATGAATAATGAATTAAATAAAAAAATAAATACAAAGAAAACCAAACCAATGCTGGTTACTTGGGAAGCTAAAACACAAAATCTTAAATTGGGCAGGGAGAACATAGAACAAGTTCAAAGCTACAAATACCCTAGGAATAATGATTAAGTCAGAGAGAAAACTAAGAGAATAAATCAGCGAGAGAATACAAAAGGCAAGTGCAATATATAATCATATGGGAAAGACATTTGTAGGTAAACAAGAATTGTCAACAAAAACCAAAATGGCAGCATACAACACAATGTATTGTCCTACTCTCCTCAAACCAAAGCCGGTGGCATAAAAACTAAGATAGAAATTAATCAAATGAGGTGTGGTTTGGGTATGTTAATAGAATGAATGACAATATAATAGCTTAATCAGTATACAGTGCTAAAACTCAAGGTAAAAGACCAAAAGGCAGACTTCGGAGAAAATGGGAAGAAGATATAAAAGAGGCATCAATGCAAAGACATTTAACTTTCACGGAAGGAAATAGAAAATGTCAGGACAGGGCAGCCCGGAGAAAGGTCATTTCAGGCATATAAACCCATACACCGGAAGGTAGAATGGGAGTTGAGAAAGAAAGAAAGAAAGTAATGCATTGCTGTTTGGCATCTTACAAGACGAGCACTTTTGTAAGTGGTCGAAAATAGTGCGGCTAGATTAGTGTTTGGCAAGTGAAAGTATGGTTCAACTTCGCCTTTGCTTGCTGAATTACGCTGGCTGTCAATTGAGAAAAGGATCAAATTCAAAGCATCCGTTCCGTTTTATCGCGGTTTTAAAACTTCAGCCCCAGAAAAAAAACCCAGAATATTATATCCTCAAAATATCACGGTCATCATCTGACCCTAATCTTCTGGCAATCCCCACAATTAGAACCAAGACACCAACCTGATCTGTTGCTTATTTTGGTTCAGCGACGTTGAATGCCCTCCCGCAGTGCATTCGCATGCAACCAAATCTAATTATGTTTAAGAAGACCTTTCTGTTATAAATTTGATGGGTTTTTTGTGTGTTTTTTAATACTATAATTTCCTTTCAACACTTATTTGTTAATACTTAGTGTGAGGCATGTTTTATGTTCCCAATATGTAAATACGTTATTGTTCAATGTGAAGCGTCCAGAGCTTAATGATTGTAATAGTGTGTCGGCGCTCTATATATTAAACGTTCATATTAGTCATTTGTCGCGCGGAAATGAAGTTGGAAATCTTACGAGCGTGCAGATTTCCAACTGCAACGTACAGATGTGAAACATGGACAGTGGACTAGAGATTGAAAAGGGCAGTTAATGCTTTTGAAGTGAAATGATATCGCAGAATATTACGAATTTCATGGACCGAACAAAGAACGAATCACTCCACTCAAGAAGAACTTATTATGGTGGAGGAGGAGGCGTAAGATAAGTTTAACAGAAACCAAAAGTTGAAATAGGGCCTACTTTGGACTGCGCAAGAGGCACTAATCACTGGGAACAACAGTAGTGTTTGAAGGGAAAGTAAATAGGAGAAGAAGCAAAGGAAGGCCACGGAGACAGTGGGAGCGTGACGCGAGAGAATCCTCCTAAATATCAATAACAAATGCCGGGAGACTGACAATGGGAAGAGATGTTTTCCACGAGGTATTCAGATGCATCCCCTTCCAAAAGGATAAGCACTGCGAAAAACATTTGATGAAGATGTCACAATCACTTTCTTTGAATTAATCATCATCATCATCATCATCATCATCATCATCATCATCATCATCATCATCATCATCACCATTATCGTCACAGTGATACGATTGTACACTACCGGTACTGTAGATGTTATTATAATGATTGCCATCATTAATCTGATTATTCATGCCTCTTAAAAATAATATTATAGTATAATTTATACTCATTTGCAAAAACCCCAAACAACCGCATAACCTTTACTCTCATGTACAAAGTTTAATGGATATGATAAATATTTAAGTTGGAAAAAGAACCATCTCCAATTCTGTATTAGTGACTAAAAAGACTCACACTCACACATTGTCAATGTTGGTGTCTTGAAATTCCAGAATTTATTGCAATGGGTACCGTACATTTTCAAAAGTCTGAGATTCAATATCGTGTATTTCTCCTGTTGATTGTATTACTGCGGTGTTTTCATGGGGGGGAGGGGGTAATCAAATTTCCCCTTTGATACAAGAGCACGAAAACCTCATCTGCACG